>CACRXE010000036.1:574504-579504 GCA_902685375.1 Neostethus bicornis
TCCTATCAGAACCACAAGGTCCAGTCAGAACCACATGGTCCAGTCAGAACCACAGGGTCCAGTCAGAACTCCTAGTTAGACCTGTAAGACTCAATGTGTGTATTTTTCTTTCAGAGGAAACACACGTTCTGTTCCATCTCTAATCCACACAAAGTATTTTCTTGGTTTCTGACAGTTTATACCAAAAAACCACAGACGGCTGAATAGACTGAAGGCTGCTGACAAAAACTCAGCCTCAGGTCCGAACGTACCATGGTGAGGGTCGGAACCTAGATCCTGGTTACCATGGTGAGGGTAGGAACCTAGATCCTGGTTACCATGGTGAGGGTAGGAACGTAGATCCTGGTTACCATGGTGATGGTAGGAACCTAGATCCTGGTTACCATGGTGAGGGTTGGAACGTAGATCCTGGTTACCATGGTGAGGGTAGGAACGTAGATCCTGGTTACCATGGTGAGGGTAGGAACGTAGATCCTGGTTACCATGGTGAGGGTAGGAACCTAGATCCTGGTTACCATGGTGAGGGTAGGAACGTAGATCCTGGTTACCATGGTGAGGATAGGAACGTAGATCCTGGTTACCATGGTGAGGGTAGGAACCTAGATCCTGGTTACCATGGTGAGGGTAGGAACCTAGATCCTGGTTACCATGGTGAGGGTATGAACCTAGATCCTGGTTACCATGGTGAGGGTAGGAACGTAGATCCTGGTTACCATGGTGAGGGTAGGAACCTAGATCCTGGTTACCATGGTGAGGGTAGGAACGTAGATTGACTGGTACTCTGGACTGGTTCTCTATGTGCAAGTTTAGTTCTGGGAGCGTGGCGATCTGCCAACTGGACAGGCAGCGGGCAGATCAACAGCTAATAAAATCAATCCATTTCTGTTGCTTTTCATGGTCTAAACAGCGTAAAGGACCACACCTCATGTAGGAAACAAAAGTTCAGGTGGTAAATCACACACAGCTGTACCTCACACACCGAAAAAATAAACATCTGGATCACACACACACCTGGATCGGGTGCACTTGGAACACGAATCTCTGTATCCGGAGCGAAGCGGACGGATTTTAATTTGTTTATCCCAGTATTACTATTAGGTCCTGGGCACAGGTGTCTGTGTTTGGAATGAAAACGTTTAGTATGGAACCGCCTTGTAGACCTGAAGCAGAACCACCACACCTGTTCAGGGACCTCTTGATCCTCAACACTGGCTCATTTGCAAGGTATGTGTGGAGCTTCTTGTTGCTCGGGGGAGGAGGAGGACGACGACGAGGAGTTCTGGTTTTAACCGGTTTCACCCCGTGAACTACGCAGTCAGGACGAGCCAACAGAGTGAGGTGTTCCTGCAGAAACAGATAGGAACCAGGTAGGACACCGAGTGTTTAGTCAAGGTAAGAGGCTCGGTGCTTCTGTGCGTGCCCATCCAAACTGCTGGCAGGAGCCTTGAAAAGCTTCAGCACATCCAAAACCACACTGCCAGGGTCCTGATGAGAGGGCAACACCTCTGTACTCAGCTTTTGTGTATGATGGGGATTGGAGGATTTAAGGCATGAATAAGGGTAGTGGTTAAGGTTAGGGTACTCACAGAGTTCCGTTCCGTTGTTTGCCACTTATCCATGTCCGGGTCACCGGGAGCAACATCCTAAAATGTGAAACCCAGTCTTCTCTCACCTCGGCTGTATCCTCCAGTTCACCCGAGAGGATCCCAAGGTGTTCTCTTTCCAGCTGTGAGACATTGTCTCTCCAGCAGGTCCGGGTCCTGTCTCTTGGTCTCCTCCCGGTAGGACGGAAAACATAACTAACGAGGAAGACATCCTAGTGAGATGCCCGAACCACCCGATATGGCTTCTCTTGATGCGGAGGAGCAGCGGCTCTACTCCAAGCTCCTCCTGGATGGCAGAGATCCTCACTCAATATCAGAGGGAAAGCCCAGCCACCTGCAGAGGAAGATCATTTCAGCAGCTTGTATCCATGATCTTGTTCTTTTAATCACACCCTCAGTGGTTACCATGGTGAGAGTAGGAACGTGTACCCTGGTTACCATGGTGAGGGTAGGAACGTATATCCTGGTTACCATGGTGAGGGTAGGAACGTGTATCCTGGTTACCATGGTGAGGGTAGGAACGTAGATCCTGGTTACCATGGTGAGGGTAGGAACGTGTATCCTGGTTACCATGGTGAGGGTAGGAACGTAGATCCTGGTTACCATGGTGAGGGTAGGAACGTGTATCCTGGTTACCATGGTGAGGGTAGGAACGTAGATCCTGGTTACCATGGTGAGGGTAGGAACGTGTATCCTGGTTACCATGGTGAGGGTAGGAACGTAGATCCTGGTTACCATGGTGAGGGTAGGAACGTGTATCCTGGTTACCATGGTGAGGGTAGGAATGTAGATCCTGGTTACCATGGTGAAGGTAGGAACGTAGATCCTGGTTACCATGGTGAGGGTAGGAACATAGATCCTGGTTACCATGGTGAGGGTAGGAACATAGATCCTGGTTACCATGGTGAGGGTTGGAATGTAGATCCTGGTTACCATGGTGAGGGTAAGAACATAGATCCTGGTTACCATGGTGAGGGTTGGAATGTAGATCCTGGTTACCATGGTGAGGGTAGGAATGTAGATCCTGGTTACCATGGTGAGGGTAAGAACATAGATCCTGGTTACCATGGTGAGGGTAGGAATGTAGATCCTGGTTACCATGGTGAGGGTAGGAACGTGTATCCTGGTTACCATGGTGAGGGTAGGAACGTAGATCCTGGTTACCATGGTGAGGGTAGGAACGTGTATCCTGGTTACCATGGTGAGGGTAGGAATGTAGATCCTGGTTACCATGGTGAAGGTAGGAACGTAGATCCTGGTTACCATGGTGAGGGTAGGAACATAGATCCTGGTTACCATGGTGAGGGTAGGAATGTAGATCCTGGTTACCATGGTGAGGGTAAGAACATAGATCCTGGTTACCATGGTGAGGGTAGGAATGTAGATCCTGGTTACCATGGTGAGGGTTGGAATGTAGATCCTGGTTACCATGGTGAGGGTAGGAATGTAGATCCTGGTTACCATGGTGAGGGTAGGAACGTAGATCCTGGTTACCATGGTGAGGGTAGGAACATAGATCATGGTTACCATGGTGAGGGTAGGAATGTAGATCCTGGTTACCATGGTGAGGATAGGAACGTAGATCCTGGTTACCATGGTGAGGGTAGGAATGTAGATCCTGGTTACCATGGTGAGGGTAGGAACGTAGATCCTGGTTACCATGGTGAGGGTAGGAACATAGATCCTGGTTACCATGGTGAGGGTAGGAACGTAGATGCTGGTTACCATGGTGAGGATAGGAACGTAGATCCTGGTTACCATGGTGAGGGTAGGAATGTAGATCCTGGTTACCATGGTGAGGGTAGGAACGTAGATCCTGGTTACCATGGTGAGGGTAGGAACGTAGATGCTGGTTACCATGGTGAGGATAGGAACGTAGATGCTGGTTACCATGGTGAGGATAGGAACGTAGATCCTGGTTACCATGGTGAGGGTAGGAATGTAGATCCTGGTTACCATGGTGAGGGTAGGAACATAGATCCTAGTTACCATGGTGAGGGTAGGAACGTAGATCCTGGTTACCATGGTGAGTGTAGGAACGTAGATCCTGGTTACCATGGTGAGGGTAGGAACGTAGATCCTGGTTACTATGGTGAGGGTAGGAATGTAGATCCTGGTTACCATGATGAGGGTAGGAATGTAGATCCTGGTTACCATGGTGAGGGTAGGAACATAGATCCTAGTTACCATGGTGAGGGTAGGAACGTAGATCCTGGTTACCATGGTGAGTGTAGGAACGTAGATCCTGGTTACCATGGTGAGGGTAGGAACGTAGATCCTGGTTACTATGGTGAGGGTAGGAATGTAGATCCTGGTTACCATGATGAGGGTAGGAATGTAGATCCTGGTTACCATGGTGAGGGTAGGAACATAGATCCTAGTTACCATGGTGAGGGTAGGAACATAGATCCTAGTTACCATGGTGAGGGTAGGAACGTAGATCCTGGTTACCATGGTGAGGGTAGGAATGTAGATCCTGGTTACCATGGTGAGGGTAGGAACATAGATCCTAGTTACCATGGTGAGGGTAGGAACGTAGATCCTGGTTACCATGGTGAGGGTAGGAACGTAGACCGACTGGTAAATCGAGAGCTTTGCTTTCAGCTCTTTCTTCACCCCGATGGATTGATCCTACGTCCTAATTATTGTAGACACTGCACCAGTCCTTCTGTCGATCTCCTGCTCCGTCCGTCTTCCACAGATTCAGGAGTAAATAAACTTTATGTGCCAGTGAGATGGAGAAGATCACGACAGGGTGGGGCAGAGTCTGGTTGTGTTCTGAGCATGCTCAGAAGCACCAAGCCTCTCATCGTGACAAGGCTAACCGTGACGTCACCCACCAGGTTAAGATCCAGGTACAGGCACCGCTCCTTTAAGAGTTCTCCTAACGAGGACATCAGCAGGAGGAGCTGGCTGGGCGGTGTCTGCAGAGACAGAGAGTGAGACAGGGTCACCAGACAGAGTGAGACAGGGTCACCAGACAGAGTGAGACAGGGTCACCAGACAGAGTGAGACAGGGTCACCAGACAGAGTGAGACAGGGTCACCAGACAGAGTGAGACAGGGTCACCAGACAGAGTGAGACAGGGTCACCAGGCAGAGTGAGACAGGGTCACCAGACAGAGTGAGACAGGGTCACCAGACAGAGTGAGACAGGGTCACCTCTGTGTCTTTCATCATCGTTCTCAGTTCCTCCATTTTTTCACTGATTTTCTGCTGCTTCTGGTTACTGAGAGAAGCCTGAGAGACAGACAGACGGGTCAGACAGACAGACAGACAGACAGACAGACAGACAGACAGACAGGCAGACAGGCAGACAGGCAGACAGACAGACAGGCAGACAGACAGACAGACAGACAGACAGACGGGTCAGACAGACAGACAGACAGACAGGCAG
>CACRXE010000036.1:587004-612004 GCA_902685375.1 Neostethus bicornis
TAGACACTCTGGTAAACTCTGCTGGAGCGGGCCAGCCAATATGAGAGTGTCTGGTTTTGTTCTCCGATCGGCACAAACCAGGGATAAAGATGAATAACTTTTCCCTCCAACATGAACATTATCTCTGCAACGTTTGAAAAAGGTTCGATTTGCTGCCGAGTGTGAAGCGGCCGGGATGGGAATCAGAGCCTCCAAATCAGAGACCATGGTCCTCGCCCGGAAAAGGGTGGAATGCCCCCTGCGGGTCAGGGATAGGGTTCGGCCCCAAGTGTAGGAGTTTAAGTATCTCTGGGTCTTGTTCACGAGTGGGGGAAGGATGGAGCGGGAGATCGATGCGGCATCAGCAATAACTAGGACGCTGCATCGGTCTGTCATGGTAAATAGAGAGCTGAGCCGAAAAGCAAAGCTCTCGATTTACAAGTCGATCTACGTTCCTATCCTCACCATGGTAACCAGGATCTATGTTCCTACCCTCACCATGGTAACCAGGATCTACGATCCTACCCTCACCATGGTAACCAGGATCTACGTTCCTATCCTCACCATGGTAACCAGGATCTACGATCCTACCCTCACCATGGTAACCAGGATCTACGTTCCTATCCTCACCATGGTAACCAGGATCTACGTTCCTACCCTCACCATGGTAACCAGGATCTATGTTCCTACCCTCACCATTGTAACCAGGATCTACGTTCCTACCCTCACCATGGTAACCAGGATCTATGTTCCTACCCTCACCATGGTAACCAGGATCTATGTTCCTACCCTCACCATGGTAACCAGGATCTACATTCCTACCCTCACCATGGTGAGAGTAGGAACGTACACTCACCGGCCACTTTATTAGGTACACCATGCTAGTAACGGGTTGGACCCCCTTTTGCCTTCAGAACTGCCTCAAATCTTCGTACTCAGGTAGGCTGTGGCGTTGTAACGATGCTCAATTGGTACCAAGGGGCCCAAAGAGTGCCAAGAAAATATTCCCCACACCATTACACCACCACCACCAGCCTGAACCGTTGATACAAGGCAGGATGGATCCATGCTTTCATGTTGTTGACGCCAAATTCTGACCCTACCATCCGAATGTCGCAGCAGAAATCGAGACTCATCAGACCAGGCAACGTTTTTTCCAATCTTCTATTGTCCAATTTCGATGAGCTTGTGCAAATTGAAGCCTCAGTTTCCTGTTCTTAGCTGAAAGGAGTGGCACCCGGTGTGGTCTTCTGCTGCTAAAGCCCATCCGCCTCAAAGTTCGACGTACTGTGCGTTCAGAGATGCTCTCCTGCCTACCTTGGTTGTAACGGGTGCTTATTTGAGTCACTGTTGCCTTTCTATCAGCCCGAACCAGTCTGGCCATTCACCTCTGACCTCTGGCATCAACAAGGCATTTCCGCCCACAGAACTGCCGCTCACTGGATATTTTTTCTTTTTCGGACCATTCTCGGTAAACCCTAGAGATGGTTGTGCGTGAAAATCCCAGTAGATCAGCAGTTTCTGAAATACTCAGACCAGCTCTTCTGGCACCAACAACCATGCCACGTTCAAAGTCACTCAAATCACCTTTCTTCCCCATACTGATGCTCGGTTTGAACTGCTGGAGATTGTCTTGACCATGTCTACATGCCTAAATGCACTGAGTTGCCGCCATGTGATTGGCTGATTAGGATTTAAGTGTTAACAAGCAGTTGAACAGGTGTACCTAATAAAGTGGCCAGTGAGTGTAGATCCTGGTTACCATGGTGAGGGTAAGAACGTTCCTACTCTCACCATGGTAACCAGGATCTACGTTCCTACCCTCACCATGGTAACCAGGATCTACGTTCCTACCCTCACCATGGTAACCAGGATCTACGTTCCTACCCTCACCATGGTAACCAGGATCTACGTTCCTACCCTCACCATGGTAACCAGGATCTACGTTCCTACCCTCACCATGGTAACCACGATCTACGTTCCTACTCTCATCATGGTAACCAGGATCTACGTTCCTACCCTCACCATGGTAACCAGGATCTACGTTCCTACTCTCATCATGGTAACCAGTTGTGGGTGGTGACCAAAAGAATGAGATCGCGGGTACAAGCGGCCGAAATGAGCTTCCTTCGCAGGGTGGCTGGGCTCTCACTCAGAGATCGGGTGAGGAGCTCTGCCATCCGGGAGGAGCTCGGTGTCGAGCCGCTCCTCCTCCAGGTCGAGAGGAGCCAGATGAGGTGGTTCGGGCATCTGGTCAGGATGCCCCCGAGCCCCTCGCGGGCGAGGTGTTTGGGGCACGTCCCACCGGGAGGAGACCAAGGGGCAGACCCCGGACCCGCTGGAGAGACTATGTCTCACAGCTGGCCGGGGAATGACTTGGGATCCTTCCAGGTGAGCTGGAGGATGCAGCCGGGGAGAGAGAAGCCTGGGCTGCCCGTTTGAGAATGTTGGCCCCGCGACCCGACCCCGGAACAAGTGGAAGATGACGGAACGTTTGAAAGTGATTAGATCAAGTTTATTAGAATTAGAGGGAAATCAGGCACCGTTTGGACCAAATAATGTAAAAGTTATGTCATTGTTTTTTAAGATTTCTTTTGCACCCAATCTGGTTATTTTCAGATATAAAACAAAACAAATAGCTGAAACTTTCCTTGCCTCGTGTCCAGTCATTTCTGTGTATAAAAGCGTTTTAATCAGATACAGGAGTTTTACTTCGCGCATGGCACCACCACCCCAGCGGATTGGTCCTCCTTTCATTTGTGAAAACCAATAGAATAAGGCGATAACTAGCGACACAAGATTGACAGTAAATTTAGCCAATCAACAAGGTGTAAACAAAGCTGTTTGAAAGTTTCATGCTTTGTCATTGGTTACTCTGTAAGCGGTCGCTGGGACACACATTTCAAGATGGACAGAGATGGAATGTTTAGAGTGACGCTCAATAGTCAGAGCTAACAGAAGATAGCATGTGTTTACCAATAGGCAAGACGGCAACCACATGGCAAGATGGCAACCACATGGCAAGATGGCAAACAGAAGACAAATAATTTTCAGAGTCCCCTGACAAGGGGACAGTCCTGGTCCTTTGACCAGAGAAGCATGAAGAGGTTGTTAAGTCCAAAAAAGACTTTTATTCATGATAGTAGTTTCAGAATCAAAGCCAACAATAAAAATTCACAAAACAGAGTTATAAATTGTCTTTTTCAGCTGAGAAAGAGGAGAGAAGGAGAACCAGCGTCCTTACGCTCGCCGGTCCCAAAACTCTCTGCTCACCCTTCCCTCTTCCCCTCCTTACCAAGATAACAAGAGTAGCCAGCAGTGGCCTTGAATGTCCCGGAGTATGATAAGCATGCGTGTGAACAGTATGTGGGAGACTTAGCTGAAATGTCGGTTATTAGATCATTCTAATATTAAAAGCAGAAGTTAAACACATGGTTATGTCTGATGTGAAAAACACACAAATACTTCATAATCAAGCTTATCTTACATTTCCCCCCTGTTGTGAGTTTTGAGCATCAGATGCAGCACAACCAAATTAGCTTTAAGATACATCATCATTAAAAAACAAAACAACAGGGTGATATCTCAGGGAGGGTCGAAAAACCCACAAAGAGTGTGGGAAAAGTCCCCTCCTACCCTCCGCACGGAGCGATGCCTTCTTGACCAGAGATATCAGGGAAAAAGGGAAAAGAAACGTTAAGAAAAACCTGACCGGGGGCGCCACAACGGGTAAACTCCCGCAGGTGCTTGTTGGTGGGGAGACCACGGTGCAGGGTCAAGGTCAGGAAGCCAGGCACCCTGAGAATGCACCTATTGTGCAATCAGTCCAAACGTGGGGTACAGGAACAGAGGTTACCAGCACATATTCCTGGAATTGGGGCGAGGGGCTTAGAGAGAGGTGGTGGCAAGGTCGAGGGAATCCAAGTCTTGTGTGGGGAGCAGATTGTATTGGTAGATCTGGGCCAGAAATATTCTGCGGACGGTTCGTTTTGCCACAGGGATGACGCAACAGGAGCAGAGGACACAGAAAAGGAGCAGAAACACTAAAAGGCCAACGAAGGGGAGGATGGCCTTCAGGAGGAATTGAGACCAGGAGCCTGAGAAAAGCCAGTCAAGCCAACCAGGAGCAGGCACAGAGTCTTGGGACATGGCTTGGCGAAGGTTCCTCATAGTCTGCATGGCATCCAAAATAGTGGAATTCTCGTCAGGAATGTAAGTACAGCAGGAGTCACCAATGACAGCACATACTCCACCCTGTGGAGCCAGGCTCAGATCCAAAACCATGCGGTTCTGAAGAACCATGATTCTCATGGCGGATAGTTCTTTATTTTGGGCTTCTTTCACAGTGATGGAGGCATTCACAAAAGCCTGGAAATGGTAAGCGACAGTTTCCAGGCGTAACAGGATTTTACCAACTCCGAACTGAGGGAACATGGAGTAGCCAATCTTCTCAGCGGTAGACCAGATTTTGTGGTCCTGGGGAACATTAGTGCCCCAGACAGCATCATGGGGCTCGAAGGTAACGGACCGTTGTTGACGAGACAACTTGCCAGAGGGGAGCATAACAGCAGTAATAATGTAAGTGTGGTCAGAAACAAGGACCGGAGCACAAAGTGTGGAGGAATTCACGGGAAGAGTCATATAAACACGCCAGCCACAAAGCCACCAAATGCCATCTAAGGAGGAAACATTGGTGGAAGGAGGAACATGTCGGACAGAGAGACAATGTTTGGGATCTAGGGAGTTCATGTGAGGCCAGTGAGGTTAACACAGAGTTGGAAACAGGTGTCATTGATGCCAGAGCAGTGATCCATCTCCCTGTGGTTCAGCGTGGCACGGAAGCCAAATGGAGGGGGATTGTGGAGGGCGGTAAGAACATCATAAGGGGGAGGATTCGGAGGTGGAGAGGAGGCTGGGAGACCCAAAGTCAGGTTAAAGGCCCACCAGGAATGGAGAGAACTGATGGTGGTGGCGTAGAGGTGAGGCTGTAAAACAGCATGAGGGAGAATGGAGCAGACATAGCAGTTTTTCTTGCCAGCTGAGTGGGCAGTCAGATTGGCATATCTCCACCAGAGATTGGCATGGAGTGGTGAAGGATGATCGTCGTCTTCATGGCCATGCAAGGTCCAGGCGGAGCCATAAGGATGGGGGTCCTCAGTCGAGGGGCGCGGATCGATGTGTGGCTTAATAAGTCTCAGGTCATCAGACAAAAACACGCTCCCTCCAGTAACATCGGGTGAAGTAGTGGAAGCCAAGATACAGACTTGTATACGGAAATAGGGGTCTGGACTGCCAGAGATGGCAGGAGAGAGAGAGAATTCAGTGCAGCCCAGAGTGGATGGAATAACAGTGAGCGTGATGTGGGTGTTATTCCCAACCATGTTGGGAAAGAGCTGTCTATGGGCCTTGGCACGTTCATTTAAGTTCCAATGGTAATACGAGTAATGGTGAGAGGGGTAGTTCGTGTAAAGGAAAACACTGTCCCAACCTTCCATATAAGGATCTCCTGTATTTACTGGGCCCATAGGGGGCGCTCCAGCATACCAATAATAGTCATGAAAGGAGTCACCAATTCTGCGCTGCCTTAGTGCTGGCTGGTAGCCCGCCCTAAAACCTGGGGCACGACATCGGTAACAGTACGTGTTGAGACCGGCTAAGGGGATGGTTATAAAAGCGTTGGTGCTGTTCACTGGTATGCAATAGGTGTACGGAGTCACTCCTATCTCGGAAGAAGTCACTGTGGGGCAGGTGGAGTCTTGGTCAGGACTCCATTGTCTCGCCTGGATATTAGGTAGGGCGTGGAGAAGGGGGAGGATTGTCACCAGGAGTAGTAGGAACTGCATCTTTGCTGTCGAAAACCTTCTTGCAATGTGACTGATGAACCCACGTAGCTCTTTCAGCTATTTTTATGGCTGTGGGTGTGGTGATTTGGACTCTGAATGGACCGTCCCAGCGTGGACTGGACCAACACTTTCTCTTAATCACCTTCAGCAAGACAAGGTCTCCAGGTTTCAGCAGTTCCAGGGAGTTTGCCACATGTGAGGGTCTGGTCTTGGGAGACAACAGCAAAACCAGTGTTGTTGGTGCCATCCGGAGATTTGGAGGAGGAGCCATCTACAAAAACAACATCCCCATGCGGCAGCGGTGTATCATGTAAATCAGGTCTAGGTTTACAGCATATGTCTGTTCTTTCTTGGCAACTGTGTGGATCACCGTCCTCAGCAGTAGGGAGTAGGGTGGCAGGATTGAGCGTGTTGCAACATTTGATGGTAAGATGTGGTTGTGACAAAAGGGTGGCTGTGATTGTGAGGTGGCGCGCGGGAGACAGGAAGGACATCTTTGTTTGTGTAAGGAGAACATCAACAGCGTGACTCATTGGAGAGTGAGGGGGTGAAATAAAACTAACTCAGCTGAGACTTGTACTGCCATGGCTGCAGCACAGATGTTTTGGACACATGGGGGGAGTGCAGCAGCAACTGGATCAAGTTTCTTTGAGTAATAGGCCACCGGTTTTAGTTTCGAGCCATAGGGCTGGAGTAGCAGGGAAGTCATAGATCCCTGTTTACAATCCACTGTCTGGACAAAGGGGATAGAGTAGTTCGGTAGACTCAGAACACCCGAAGAGGTGATGAGGTGTTTTAAGACATTGAAGGCCGCATCTGCTGCTGGAGTCCATTGTAGAACAGAGTTCAGGGGGAGGTCTTCAGTGTACATAAGATCCAAAAGGGGCTGAGTTTGTTGGGCGTAGTTGGCTATCCATGCACGGCAGTAGTTGGTGAGACCAAGGAATGCCATCATTTGTCGCTTAGTGTGTGGTTTGGGTGCATCGAGGACGGCCTGTTTACGATTAGCTGTAAGCCGTTTTCCTTCACCGGAGAGTTCATGTCCTAGGAAAATTACTTGAGTTTGGCACCATTGGACTTTGGACAGGGATGCCTTATTTCCCGTGGCTGCAAGGTGTTTACATAGAGCGGTGGCTTCAGCAGCGTTTTCTTCAGGGGTAGGGCTAGCGATCAGCATGTCATCGACATAGATAAGGACCTGAGTGGTGGGGGAATGAGGATGTAGACTGACACAGTTATTTATTTCTTGTGAAAAGATGGTGGGACTTTCTGAAAACCCCTGTGGCAACCTAGTGTAGGTATACTTTTTTCCATCGTAGGTAAAACCAAACCAGTCCATGGCAGAAGGGTGGAGGGGAATGGAGAAGAAAGCATTGCTGAGGTCAATAATCGTGAACCACTGCTGTTCGGGTAATAGTTCATTCAGCAGTACATGTGGATCAGGTACACATGGCGCACGTTGTTTGATGGCAGCATTAACAGCTCTTAAATCCTGGACATTTCTCCAGCTGCCAGATTCTGCTTTCTTCACAGGGAATATAGGAGTATTACACTGAGCAGTGGGACACTCAATAATGATCCTGGCAGAGATCATATCTTGGATAACTGGTCTGATGCCATCCCTTGCATCAGGTTTGAGAGGATACTGTCGCAGCCGAGGTCTGTAGGTGGTTTTTGGTTCAATGGTGACTGGAGAAGCTGTGGTCAACATCAGTTTTGGAAGTGGCCCATAGGCTGGCAGGAATGTCTGGAAAATCAGTAGCTACATGGAGGAGATAAGGTTGTCATGCACTAAGATGTGTTTGTGGGATGGCTGTGGTGGTCCAGTGTAGAGGGGACATGTACATCTCTTCGTACCCGGTATGTTGTCTGTGGTATGGAGAGGGGGATAATTTAGTCTACAGGGTGTGGTTGTGGACCATAACTTCCTGTGCAATATACTGCAGATCTTTCCATCTCATGGAGGGGGTTTTGCCAGAGACACATGTGGAGTGAAGGTTGTGGCCAGCAGTGAAGCTTCGATAGATAATGACATGAGGGCACAGGCCCAACCTTGGCCCCAGAGGAAATGTGTAGCCGTCACCCTTTGAGGGCCCAAAGCATGGAACTGATGTATGTACTTATCAGAAGGGGGGTTTCTGGTGTAAGCCATGGTGATATGTAGAGGATAATTATTTTGCGGAGTCCAGGGCATGCCTTGCATGAGGGCTATAGTCTTGTCTTGTAGGTCCTCAGTAATAGAGGAGGGACCAGTGGGAGTTAGATCCAGACTGTAGAAAGTGGCGGGAGTGCCTTGCCCCTCCATCACAAAGACATCAGTAGAAAAGTCCACTTTTTCAGCACGTAGGCCTCTAGGCCCAACCACTATGTTCAGTTGTAGTTTGACAAGTAAATCCCTGCCCAGGAGGTTGATGGGGCAACAGTTACTGATAATAAAGGGGGCAGAGATTTCTGTTCCATCTTCCTCAACTACTGTGGTGTTTTCGGACCAGAAAGTAACTTTGGCATCACCTCCTGCGCCTATAACTATGATCTTTTTCTTTGTGGGGCGGAGGCCTGGAATGTTGTCTTTGATGACGGAGACCTCAGCCCCAGTGTCACAAAGGAAGGTGACTGGGATGCAGTTGGGACCGATGAGAAGGGTGAGGCGAGCTTCAGGAGTGTTGTGGTAGGAGCCAGGTAAGGAGGAAAGGTCGAAAATGGGAATTGGGACCAGAGAGTCCTCCTGATCAGACTCAGGACCTTTCTGGTCAGGCTCAGGAGGATCAGGTTGAGAGGAGCCTAGTCACTTGTACCTGAAGGGATTGAAGTCTGGGTTGTATGGGGGCTGCTGCTGTTGTTTGTAGGGGGGATCCTTGGGTTTACGTTGAGGATGTGGGCAGTCTCTGGAGAAATGGCCACGTCGGTGACAGTTGTAGCAGACATTGCCGGTGCGAGGTCCACGAGGGGGTCCACACTGAGGACCTGGTCGAGGTCCGTTACGCCATTTAGGTTCAGCCCCTAGGTCACGGGGCTGACTTTGAAAAAGGATGGGCGCAGTGGGGGGAGGCCCTGTGATGGACAGGGATTCTATCCCTTCCATGACAGCCATGAGTGTGGCTTGAGATGAGACAGCCTTTTTTTTCAGTTTCAGGTCCTCTGTATGGGTGGCCCAGTCCAGCATGGACTCTAGGTTCATCGTGCGCCAGTCAATATTATGTTTTTTGATGAAGCCAGAGATTGGTTCCAGCATGCCATCCAGGAGGTGTTGCTTGAGCTGGGTCTGGTATGGACTGTTGTCCTCAGCGGAGTGGGTGAGACCGCTGTAGGCTTTAAAAACTTCTTCCAGCCTCTGGAGGTAGTCCCTGGATGATTCCCCTGCCTTTTGGCGACATTGGCAGATTTTGCTGTAATCTGGATTGGTTTTAAAAACAGCTTCCAGACGAGTAATGACTTCAGCCACCTGGTTTTTAAGCTCATGAGCATCATACTCCAAATACTTGTTGTTAGCATTTTTTGCAGTGAAATTTCCTTTGACTCTGGCCCAGCGATGCGCCAGTGCCACTTTAAAGGCTGCCTCCGTCTCTCGGCCATTTAGGTTGTAGCTGTCGCAGAGTAGTTTGAAGTTTTGTCCCCAAGAAACCGGATCAGTTTCTGGGTTTCCCAGACCTTTGCAGGCCTCCACACATTCAGCGTGGGTCCAGGGCCGGTACATGAGAATGGCCTGGTCATTCTGTCCATCATAAGCAGGTTTCTTCATCAGGGTTGATTTTGAGGGCGGCCACTGTAGCAGCCTTTAACTCTTTCTTCTCCTTTTTCTTTTTAATTTGTTGAAGTCTTTTCTTGCTCTGGTCAGCCCAATTTTTGAGAGCGAAAAGCTCATTGTTGATCCCAGTTGTGTCTTTTCCCCTTTTCACCTTTTCCTCCCGCCTTTTGAGCAGAGCTCTCATCATGGTGGTGATGCCTTCACTATTCTTCAAGTGGGGCTGGAACCCATGTTTAGTGACCCACTTCTCCAGGAAGTCACAACTGCCTGGGCAAGTTTTCCCCATAAACTTAACATCTGGACTGTTTTTTATCTCCTTGGTCAGATTTTTACCCATGTTGTATTATTATTGTATAATTACAACCACAATCAACTTTCTTTACTATCTGACTTCACTAATACAGATCTAAAATGCACACACACACACACACACACACACACACACACACACACACACACACACACACACACACACACACACACACACACACACACACAATGCTCCGCGGCAGCCACACAAAACACAGCCTGCAGAGCAGCGCTGTTCTCCACTTGCCTTTTTTTTTTTTTTTCTCAACGCGCACAACCAGTTAAAACAACTTAACCTTCTCCCTTCCTTCAACAACTTTCCCTATCTTGTCACGGAAATTCACAATGCATAAACAGAATGAACATCACAACAACAAAACTTTCCTCCAATCAGGATGATCAAAATCCATAATCAGAACCATTTTTCAAACCAAAAAAACACAATTCCTTCAACCCCAAATTTCTCTCTGGTGAACATGTAGGCTGGCTGACCTCTCTAGACAAAAAAAAAAAAAAAAGTTTTACAAAAGATGAGTCGTTTACTCTAACCTGTCTGTAACTGGTGAGTCCTTTTGCTCTAACCAAAACCTGCAACTAGTGAGTCCGTTTGCTCTAACCAGTGCCTGCAACTGGTGAGTCCGTTTGCTCTAACCAGTGCCTGCAACTGGTGAGTCCGTTTGCTCTAACCAGTGCCACAAATATGCTGAGTCGTTTACTCCAAGCATAGATAAATTTATGTTTCAAAATGGTCAGCCAAGCCTACCTTTTATTGTTGGGATGATCTCGTCCAAGTTGGACCCGTCACTGGAACCGCGACCCGGCGCAGGCACAGGGACTTGGCCCGTCCTGTCAAGGGAGGACGCTGTGCACAGATTCTTTGGCCTCCCTGCTCCCACGTCGGATCGAAGCCCAGATCTTGGGTCCCGGGTTTCGGCACCAAATGTTAAGTCCAAAAAAGACTTTTATTCATGATAGTAGTTTCAGAATCAAAGCCAACAATAAAAATTCACAAAACAGAGATATAAATTGTCTTTTTCAGCTGAGAAAGAGGAGAGAAGGAGAACTAGCGTCCTTACGCTCGCCGGTCCCAAAACTCTCTGCTCACCCTCCCCTCTTCCCCTCCTTACCAAGATAACAAGAGTAGCCAGCAGTGGCCTTGAATGTCCCGGAGTATGATAAGCATGCGTGTGAACAGTATGTGGGAGACTTTGCTGAAATGTCGGTTATTATATCATTCTAATATTAAAAGCAGAAGTTAAACACATGGTTATGTCTGATGTGAAAAACACACAAATACTTCATAATCAAGCTTATCTTACAGAGGTGTGGTTGCTATGGTAACTAACAGGCCGTGCAGGTAGGTGTAAGTGTGGCTGTGCATGTTGGTGTGTGTGTGTATGTGTGTGTGGTTGCCATGATACCCGTTCATTGGGAGGACTGAGGTTGAAAATGGTAATGAGGACTTCTTTGTAGGCGAGGACTTCGTTCTGAACGAGAACAGGGAGATTATCCACAACCTCCAGCTGGTCAGAGAAGTGCTTCCGGCAGCTAAACACACACACACACACACACACACACACACACACACACACAAGAAATATGCCATTAAAATGAGTAGAAAAGTCTTCAGTGTCTTCAATTCAATTCAATTTTATTTTTTAGCCCAAAATCACAGAATGTCCGTCTCAATGGGCTTCACAAGAAAAAGAGGAATGTATTAAAACAAATACACAACAAGAAAAATAACTAACAAATACTAACTAAACAAGACTAGCACATTAATGACTCTCCTTCACGGTGAGGAAAAAAACTCCTAAAAAACCCATCAGGAGTGTGTTTGATGATCGAGACGTTTAAACTTCCAGAAAAAAAAAACCTTCGCTGAAAAAGAATCAAGGCTTAAGATTCAACCGGAGTGTGTTCAACCTACCGGAGCGTGTTCAACCTACCGGAGCGTGTTCAACCTACCGGAGTGTGTTCAACCTACCGGAGCGTGTTCAACCTACCGGAGTGTGTTCAACCTACCGGAGCGTGTTCAACCTACCGGAGTGTGTTCAACCTACCGGAGCGTGTTCAACCTACCGGAGTGTGTTCAACCTACCGGAGCGTGTTCAACCTACCGAAGTGTGTTCAACCTACCGGAGCGTGTTCAACCTACCGAAGTGTGTTCAACCTACCGGAGTGTGTTCAACCTACCGGAGTGTGTTCAACCTATCGGAGTGTGTTCAACCTACCGGAGCGTGTTCAACCTACCGGAGTGTGTTCAACCTACCGGAGCGTGTTCAACCTACCGGAGTGTGTTCAACCTACCGGAGCGTGTTCAACCTACCGAAGTGTGTTCAACCTACCGGAGCGTGTTCAACCTACCGGAGCGTGTTCAATCTACCGGAGTGTGTTCAACCTATCGGAGCGTGTTCAACCTACCGAAGTGTGTTCAACCTACCGGAGCGTGTTCAATCTACCGGAGTGTGTTCAACCTACCGGAGTGTGTTCAACCTACCGGAGCGTGTTCAACCTACCGGAGCGTGTTCAATCTACCGGAGTGTGTTCAACCTACCGGAGCGTGTTCAACCTACCGGAGCGTGTGACCGGATTCTCACCTCCTGCTCGAACGAAGAAGATTCTGAACCCAGAAACAATGATGTGTGTACCTGTGTTCCAGTAGGTAGTGTGTTCCAGTAGGTGGTGTGTTCCAGTAGGTGGTGTGTTCCAGTAGGTAGTGTGTTCCAGTAGGTAGTGTGTTCCAGTAGGTAGTGTGTTCCAGTAGGTGGTGTGTTCCAGTAGGTAGTGTGTTCCAGTAGGTAGTGTGTTCCAGTAGGTAGTGTGTTCCAGTAGGTAGTGTGTTCCAGTAGGTGGTGTGTTCCAGTAGGTGGTGTGTTCCAGTAGGTAGTGTGTTCCAGTAGGTAGTGTGTTCCAGTAGGTAGTGTGTTCCAGTAGGTGGTGTGTTCCAGTAGGTAGTGTGTTCCAGTAGGTGGTGTGTTCCAGTAGGTGGTGTGTTCCAGTAGGTAGTGTGTTCCAGTAGGTGGTGTGTTCCAGTAGGTAGTGTGTTCCAGTAGGTGGTGTGTTCCAGTAGGTAGTGTGTTCCAGTAGGTAGTGTGTTCCAGTAGGTGGTGTGTTCCAGTAGGTAGTGTGTTCCAGTAGGTGGTGTGTTCCAGTAGGTGGTGTGTTCCAGTAGGTGGTGTGTTCCAGTAGGTAGTGTGTTCCAGTAGGTAGTGTGTTCCAGTAGGTGGTGTGTTCCAGTAGGTAGTGTGTTCCAGTAGGTGGTGTGTTCCAGTAGGTAGTGTGTTCCAGTAGGTGGTGTGTTCCAGTAGGTAGTGTGTTCCAGTAGGTAGTGTGTTCCAGTAGGTAGTGTGTTCCAGTAGGTTGTGTGTTCCAGTAGGTGGTGTGTTCCAGTAGGTAGTGTGTTCCAGTAGGTGGTGTGTTCCAGTAGGTGGTGTGTTCCAGTAGGTGGTGTGTTCCAGTAGGTGGTGTGTTCCAGTAGGTAGTGTGTTCCAGTAGGTGGTGTGTTCCAGTAGGTAGTGTGTTCCAGTAGGTGGTGTGTTCCAGTAGGTGGTGTGTTCCAGTAGGTGGTGTGTTCCAGTAGGTAGTGTGTTCCAGTAGGTGGTGTGTTCCAGTAGGTAGTGTGTTCCAGTAGGTGGTGTGTTCCAGTAGGTGGTGTGTTCCAGTAGGTGGTGTGTTCCAGTAGGTGGTGTGTTCCAGTAGGTAGTGTGTTCCAGTAGGTAGTGTGTTCCAGTAGGTAGTGTGTTCCAGTAGGTAGTGTGTTCCAGTAGGTAGTGTGTTCCAGTAGGTGGTGTGTTCCAGTAGGTAGTGTGTTCCAGTAGGTGGTGTGTTCCAGTAGGTGGTGTGTTCCAGTAGGTGGTGTGTTCCAGTAGGTAGTGTGTTCCAGTAGGTGATGTGTTCCAGTAGGTGGTGTGTTCCAGTAGGTAGTGTGTTCCAGTAGGTGGTGTGTTCCAGTAGGTGGTGTGTTCCAGTAGGTAGTGTGTTCCAGTAGGTGGTGTGTTCCAGTAGGTAGTGTGTTCCAGTAGGTAGTGTGTTCCAGTAGGTGGTGTGTTCCAGTAGGTAGTGTGTTCCAGTAGGTAGTGTGTTCCAGTAGGTAGTGTGTTCCAGTAGGTGATGTGTTCCAGTAGGTAGTGTGTTCCAGTAGGTGATGTGTTCCAGTAGGTAGTGTGTTCCAGTAGGTGATGTGTCCCAGTAGGTAGTGTGTTCCAGTAGGTAGTGTGTTCCAGTAGGTGGTGTGTTCCAGTAGGTAGTGTGTTCCAGTAGGTAGTGTGTTCCAGTAGGTGGTGTGTTCCAGTAGGTGGTGTGTTCCAGTAGGTAGTGTGTTCCAGTAGGTAGTGTGTTCCAGTAGGTAGTGTGTTCCAGTAGGTGGTGTGTTCCAGTAGGTGGTGTGTTCCAGTAGGTGGTGTGTTCCAGTAGGTAGTGTGTTCCAGTAGGTGGTGTGTTCCAGTAGGTAGTGTGTTCCAGTAGGTGGTGTGTTCCAGTAGGTAGTGTGTTCCAGTAGGTAGTGTGTTCCAGTAGGTGGTGTGTTCCAGTAGGTGGTGTGTTCCAGTAGGTAGTGTGTTCCAGTAGGTAGTGTGTTCCAGTAGGTAGTGTGTTCCAGTAGGTGGTGTGTTCCAGTAGGTGGTGTGTTCCAGTAGGTGGTGTGTTCCAGTAGGTAGTGTGTTCCAGTAGGTGGTGTGTTCCAGTAGGTAGTGTGTTCCAGTAGGTGGTGTGTTCCAGTAGGTGGTGTGTTCCAGTAGGTAGTGTGTTCCAGTAGGTGGTGTGTTCCAGTAGGTGAGGTGTTCCAGTAGGTAGTGTGTTCCAGTAGGTAGTGTGTTCCAGTAGGTAGTGTGTTCCAGTAGGTAGTGTGTTCCAGTAGGTAGTGTGTTCCAGTAGGTAGTGTGTTCCAGTAGGTGGTGTGTTCCAGTAGGTAGTGTGTTCCAGTAGGTAGTGTGTTCCAGTAGGTGGTGTGTTCCAGTAGGTAGTGTGTTCCAGTAGGTAGTGTGTTCCAGTAGGTGGTGTGTTCCAGTAGGTAGTGTGTTCCAGTAGGTAGTGTGTTCCAGTAGGTGGTGTGTTCCAGTAGGTAGTGTGTTCCAGTAGGTGGTGTGTTCCAGTAGGTAGTGTGTTCCAGTAGGTAGTGTGTTCCAGTAGGTAGTGTGTTCCAGTAGGTAGTGTGTTCCAGTAGGTGGTGTGTTCCAGTAGGTAGTGTGTTCCAGTAGGTAGTGTGTTCCAGTAGGTAGTGTGTTCCAGTAGGTGGTGTGTTCCAGTAGGTAGTGTGTTCCAGTAGGTGGTGTGTTCCAGTAGGTAGTGTGTTCCAGTAGGTAGTGTGTTCCAGTAGGTAGTGTGTTCCAGTAGGTGATGTGTTCCAGTAGGTAGTGTGTTCCAGTAGGTAGTGTGTTCCAGTAGGTAGTGTGTTCCAGTAGGTGATGTGTTCCAGTAGGTAGTGTGTTCCAGTAGGTGATGTGTCCCAGTAGGTAGTGTGTTCCAGTAGGTAGTGTGTTCCAGTAGGTAGTGTGTTCCAGTAGGTGGTGTGTTCCAGTAGGTGGTGTGTTCCAGTAGGTAGTGTGTTCCAGTAGGTAGTGTGTTCCAGTAGGTAGTGTGTTCCAGTAGGTAGTGTGTTCCAGTAGGTAGTGTGTTCCAGTAGGTAGTGTGTTCCAGTAGGTAGTGTGTTCCAGTAGTTGGTGTGTTCCAGTAGGTAGTGTGTTCCAGTAGGTGGTGTGTTCCAGTAGGTGGTGTGTTCCAGTAGGTAGTGTGTTCCAGTAGGTAGTGTGTTCCAGTAGGTAGTGTGTTCCAGTAGGTAGTGTGTTCCAGTAGGTAGTGTGTTCCAGTAGGTAGTGTGTTCCAGTAGGTGGTGTGTTCCAGTAGGTGGTGTGTTCCAGTAGGTGGTGTGTTCCAGTAGGTGGTGTGTTCCAGTAGGTAGTGTGTTCCAGTAGGTAGTGTGTTCCAGTAGGTAGTGTGTTCCAGTAGGTAGTGTGTTCCAGTAGGTGGTGTGTTCCAGTAGGTAGTGTGTTCCAGTAGGTAGTGTGTTCCAGTAGGTGGTGTGTTCCAGTAGGTAGTGTGTTCCAGTAGGTGGTGTGTTCCAGTAGGTAGTGTGTTCCAGTAGGTAGTGTGTTCCAGTAGGTAGTGTGTTCCAGTAGGTAGTGTGTTCCAGTATGTGGTGTGTTCCAGTAGGTAGTGTGTTCCAGTAGGTAGTGTGTTCCAGTAGGTGGTGTGTTCCAGTAGGTGGTGTGTTCCAGTAGGTGGTGTGTTCCAGTAGGTAGTGTGTTCCAGTAGGTAGTGTGTTCCAGTAGGTGATGTGTTCCAGTAGGTGGTGTGTTCCAGTAGGTGGTGTGTTCCAGTAGGTGGTGTGTTCCAGTAGGTGGTGTGTTCCAGTAGGTGGTGTGTTCCAGTAGGTAGTGTGTTCCAGTAGGTGGTGTGTTCCAGTAGGTGGTGTGTTCCAGTAGGTAGTGTGTTCCAGTAGGTGGTGTGTTCCAGTAGGTAGTGTGTTCCAGTAGGTAGTGTGTTCCAGTAGGTGGTGTGTTCCAGTAGGTAGTGTGTTCCAGTAGGTGGCGTACCTGTGTTCCAGTAGGTAGTGTGTTCCAGTAGGTAGTGTGTTCCAGTAGGTAGTGTGTTCCAGTAGGTAGTGTGTTCCAGTAGGTGGTGTGTTCCAGTAGGTGGTGTGTTCCAGTAGGTGGTGTGTTCCAGTAGGTAGTGTGTTCCAGTAGGTGGTGTGTTCTAGTAGGTAGTGTGTTCCAGTAGGTGGTGTGTTCCAGTAGGTAGTGTGTTCCAGTAGGTAGTGTGTTCCAGTAGGTGGTGTGTTCTAGTAGGTAGTGTGTTCCAGTAGGTGGTGTGTTCCAGTAGGTAGTGTGTTCCAGTAGGTGGTGTGTTCCAGTAGGTAGTGTGTTCCAGTAGGTAGTGTGTTCCAGTAGGTGGTGTGTTCCAGTAGGTGGTGTGTTCCAGTAGGTGGTGTGTTCCAGTAGGTGGTGTGTTCCAGTAGGTAGTGTGTTCCAGTAGGTGGTGTGTTCCAGTAGGTAGTGTGTTCCAGTAGGTGATGTGTTCCAGTAGGTAGTGTGTTCCAGTAGGTAGTGTGTTCCAGTAGGTGGTGTGTTCCAGTAGGTGGTGTGTTCCAGTAGGTGGTGTGTTCCAGTAGGTGGTGTGTTCCAGTAGGTGGTGTGTTCCAGTAGGTGGTGTGTTCCAGTAGGTGGTGTGTTCCAGTAGGTAGTGTGTTCCAGTAGGTAGTGTTTTCCAGTAGGTGGTGTGTTCCAGTAGGTGGTGTGTTCCAGTAGGTGGTGTGTTCCAATAGGTAGTGTGTTCCAGTAGGTAGTGTTTTCCAATAGGTGGTGTGTTCCAGTAGGTGGTGTGTTCCAGTAGGTGGTGTGTTCCAGTAGGTAGTGTGTTCCAATAGGTAGTGTGTTCCAGTAGGTAGTGTTTTCCAGTAGGTAGTGTGTTCCAGTAGGTGGTGTGTTCCAGTAGGTGGTGTGTTCCAATAGGTAGTGTGTTCCAGTAGGTAGTGTTTTCCAGTAGGTGGTGTGTTCCAGTAGGTAGTGTGTTCCAGTAGGTGGTGTGTTCCAGTAGGTAGTGTGTTCCAGTAGGTAGTGTGTTCCAGTAGGTGGTGTGTTCCAGTAGGTAGTGTGTTCCAGTATGTGGTGTGTTCCAGTAGGTAGTGTGTTCCAGTAGGTAGTGTGTTCCAGTAGGTGGTGTGTTCCAGTAGGTGGTGTGTTCCAGTAGGTAGTGTGTTCCAGTAGGTAGTGTGTTCCAGTAGGTAGTGTGTTCCAGTAGGTAGTGTGTTCCAGTAGGTAGTGTGTTCCAGTAGGTAGTGTGTTCCAGTAGGTAGTGTGTTCCAGTAGGTAGTATGTTCCAGTATGTGGTGTGTTCCAGTAGGTAGTGTGTTCCAGTAGGTGGTGTGTTCCAGTAGGTAGTGTGTTCCAGTAGGTGGTGTGTTCCAGTAGGTGGTGTGTTCCAGTAGGTAGTGTGTTCCAGTAGGTGGTGTGTTCCAGTAGGTGGTGTGTTCCAGTAGGTGGTGTGTTCCAGTAGGTAGTGTGTTCCAGTAGGTAGTGTGTTCCAGTAGGTGGTGTGTTCCAGTAGGTGATGTGTTCCAGTAGGTGGTGTGTTCCAGTAGGTAGTGTGTTCCAGTAGGTGGTGTGTTCCAGTAGGTGGTGTGTTCCAGTAGGTAGTGTGTTCCAGTAGGTGGTGTGTTCCAGTAGGTGGTGTGTTCCAGTAGGTGGTGTGTTCCAGTAGGTAGTGTGTTCCAGTAGGTAGTGTGTTCCAGTAGGTGGTGTGTTCCAGTAGGTAGTATGTTCCAGTAGGTGATGTGTTCCAGTAGGTGGTGTGTTCCAGTAGGTGGTGTGTTCCAGTAGGTAGTGTGTTCCAGTAGGTAGTGTGTTCCAGTAGGTAGTGTGTTCCAGTAGGTGGTGTGTTCCAGTAGGTAGTGTGTTCCAGTAGGTGATGTGTTCCAGTAGGTGGTGTGTTCCAGTAGGTAGTGTGTTCCAGTAGGTAGTGTGTTCCAGTAGGTAGTGTGTTCCAGTAGGTGGTGTGTTCCAGTAGGTGGTGTGTTCCAGTAGGTGGTGTGTTCCAGTAGGTGGTGTGTTCCAGTAGGTGGTGTGTTCCAGTAGGTGATGTGTTCCAGTAGGTAGTGTGTTCCAGTAGGTAGTGTGTTCCAGTAGGTAGTGTGTTCCAGTAGGTAGTGTGTTCCAGTAGGTGGTGTGTTCCAGTAGGTAGTGTGTTCCAGTAGGTGGTGTGTTCCAGTAGGTAGTGTGTTCCAGTAGGTAGTGTGTTCCAGTAGGTGGTGTGTTCCAGTAGGTGGTGTGTTCCAGTAGGTGGTGTGTTCCAGTAGGTGGTGTGTTCCAGTAGGTAGTGTGTTCCAGTAGGTAGTGTGTTCCAGTAGGTAGTGTGTTCCAGTAGGTGGTGTGTTCCAGTAGGTAGTGTGTTCCAGTAGGTAGTGTGTTCCAGTAGGTAGTGTGTTCCAGTAGGTAGTGTGTTCCAGTAGGTGGTGTGTTCCAGTAGGTAGTGTGTTCCAGTAGGTAGTGTGTTCCAGTAGGTGGTGTGTTCCAGTAGGTGGTGTGTTCCAGTAGGTGGTGTGTTCCAGTAGGTAGTGTGTTCCAGTAGGTAGTGTGTTCCAGTAGGTAGTGTGTTCCAGTAGGTGGTGTGTTCCAGTAGGTAGTGTGTTCCAGTAGGTGATGTGTTCCAGTAGGTGGTGTGTTCCAGTAGGTGGTGTGTTCCAGTAGGTAGTGTGTTCCAGTAGGTAGTGTGTTCCAGTAGGTAGTGTGTTCCAGTAGGTAGTGTGTTCCAGTAGGTGATGTGTTCCAGTAGGTGGTGTGTTCCAGTAGGTGGTGTGTTCCAGTAGGTAGTGTGTTCCAGTAGGTAGTGTGTTCCAGTAGGTAGTGTGTTCCAGTAGGTGGTGTGTTCCAGTAGGTGGTGTGTTCCAGTAGGTGGTGTGTTCCAGTAGGTAGTGTGTTCCAGTAGGTAGTGTGTTCCAGTAGGTGGTGTGTTCCAGTAGGTAGTGTGTTCCAGTAGGTGGTGTGTTCCAGTAGGTGGTGTGTTCCAGTAGGTGGTGTGTTCCAGTAGGTGGTGTGTTCCAGTAGGTAGTGTGTTCCAGTAGGTAGTGTGTTCCAGTAGGTGATGTGTTCTAGTAGGTAGTGTGTTCCAGTAGGTAGTGTGTTCCAGTAGGTGGTGTGTTCCAGTAGGTGGTGTGTTCCAGTAGGTAGTGTGTTCCAGTAGGTGGTGTGTTCCAGTAGGTAGTGTGTTCCAGTAGGTAGTGTGTTCCAGTAGGTGGTGTGTTCCAGTAGGTGGTGTGTTCCAGTAGGTGGTGTGTTCCAGTAGGTAGTGTGTTCCAGTAGGTGGTGTGTTCCAGTAGGTGGTGTGTTCCAGTAGGTAGTGTGTTCCAGTAGGTAGTGTGTTCCAGTAGGTAGTGTGTTCCAGTAGGTGGTGTGTTCCAGTAGGTAGTGTGTTCCAGTAGGTGGTGTGTTCCAGTAGGTGGTGTGTTCCAGTAGGTGGCGTACCTGTGTTCCAGTAGGTGGTGTGTTCCAGTAGGTGGCGTACCTGTGTTCCAGTAGGTGGTGTGTTCCAGTAGGTGGTGTGTTCCAGTAGGTGGTGTGTTCCAGTAGGTGGCGTACCTGTGTTCCAGTAGGTGGTGTGTTCCAGTAGGTGGTGTGTTCCAGTAGGTGGTGTGTTCCAGTAGGTGGCGTACCTGTGTTCCAGTAGGTGGTGTGTTCCAGTAGGTGGTGTACCTGTGTTCCAGTAGGTGGTGTGTTCCAGTAGGTGGTGTACCTGTGTTCCAGTAGGTGGCGTGTTCCAGTAGGTGGCGTACCTGTGTTCCAGTAGGTGGTGTGTTCCAGTAGGTGGCGTACCTGTGTTCCAGTAGGTGGTGTGTTCCAGTAGGTGGCGTGTTCCAGTAGGTGGTGTGTTCCAGTAGGTGGCGTACCTGTGTTCCAGTAGGTGGTGTGTTCCAGTAGGTGGTGTGTTCCAGTAGGTGGTGTGTTCCAGTAGGTGGCGTACCTGTGTTCCAGTAGGTGGTGTGTTCCAGTAGGTGGTGTGTTCCAGTAGGTGGTGTGTTCCAGTAGGTGGCGTACCTGTGTTCCAGTAGGTGGTGTGTTCCAGTAGGTGGTGTACCTGTGTTCCAGTAGGTGGCGTGTTCCAGTAGGTGGCGTACCTGTGTTCCAGTAGGTGGTGTGTTCCAGTAGGTGGTGTACCTGTGTTCCAGTAGGTGGTGTGTTCCAGTAGGTGGTGTACCTGTGTTCCAGTAGGTAGTGTGTTCCAGTAGGTGGTGTACCTGTGTTCCAGTAGGTGGTGTGTTCCAGTAGGTGGTGTACCTGTGTTCCAGTAGGTGGCGTGTTCCAGTAGGTGGCGTACCTGTGTTCCAGTAGGTGGTGTGTTCCAGTAGGTGGCGTACCTGTGTTCCAGTAGGTGGTGTGTTCCAGTAGGTGGTGTGTTCCAGTAGGTGGCGTGTTCCAGTAGGTGGCGTACCTGTGTTCCAGTAGGTGGCGTGTTCCAGTAGGTGGCGTACCTGTGTTCCAGTAGGTGGTGTGTTCCAGTAGGTGGTGTGTTCCAGTAGGTAGTGTGTTCCAGTAGGTGGCGTACCTGTGTTCCAGTAGGTGGTGTGTTCCAGTAGGTAGTGTGTTCCAGTAGGTGGCGTACCTGTGCTCCAGTAGGTGGTGTGTTCCAGTAGGTGGCGTACCTGTGTTCCAGTAGGTGGTGTGTTCCAGTAGGTGGCGTGTTCCAGTAGGTGGCGTACCTGTGTTCCAGTAGGTAGTGTGTTCCAGTAGGTGGCGTACCTGTGTTCCAGTAGGTGGTGTGTTCCAGTAGGTGGTGTGTTCCAGTAGGTGGTGTGTTCCAGTAGGTGGCGTACCTGTGTTCCAGTAGGTGGTGTGTTCCAGTAGGTGGCGTACCTGTGTTCCAGTAGGTGGTGTGTTCCAGTAGGTGGCGTACCTGTGTTCCAGTAGGTAGTGTGTTCCAGTAGGTGGTGTGTTCCAGTAGGTAGTGTGTTCCAGTAGGTGGTGTGTTCCAGTAGGTAGTGTGTTCCAGTAGGTAGTGTGTTCCAGTAGGTAGTGTGTTCCAGTAGGTGGTGTACCTGTGTTCCAGTAGGTGGTGTGTTCCAGTAGGTGGTGTGTTCCAGTAGGTGGTGTGTTCCAGTAGGTGGTGTGTTCCAGTAGGTGGTGTGTTCCAGTAGGTGGTGTGTTCCAGTAGGTGGCGTACCTGTGTTCCAGTAGGTGGTGTGTTCCAGTAGGTGGTGTGTTCCAGTAGGTGGTGTGTTCCAGTAGGTGGCGTACCTGTGTTCCAGTAGGTGGTGTGTTCCAGTAGGTGGCGTACCTGTGTTCCAGTAGGTGGTGTGTTCCAGTAGGTGGCGTACCTGTGCTCCATGTCCAGTAGGTGAGCGATGGTTTTTTCCAGTAGGGTCTTCAGCCCGCTCTCGGTTCCTTGCTGGCGGAGCTGTCTCAGCAGATCGCTCTCCTTCTTTCTCTAAAAGAGAAGAAAGATGTTTTAATGTCGAAAAGAAACAATAAAACTTCAAATAAATAAAACTTTATTTAGAGGGTCTTCAGACTTAAGGTTTTACAGGGTTAGACTCCACCCAGCTGCCCGTTGGCACCAATTCTGTTCAATACTTTTATTGACAGAATTAATAGGAGCAGCCGAGGTGTTTCAGGGATCTGGTTCCTCAGGACTGGATCTCTGCATTTTGTGGACAATGGGGTTGTTGGCTTAGTTGGGCCGTCGTCCGCAGCTCTCACTGGACTGATTTGCTGACGAGTGTGAAGCGGACGGGATGGAAATCAGACACCGGGATACTCGCCCGGAAAAGGGTGGAGTTCCCCCTGCAGGTCAGGGACAGGGTCCTGCTCCAAGTGGAAGAGTTTAAGTATCTCAGCGTCTTGTTCACATTGGGAGAAGGATGGAGCAAGAGATAAACAAACAGATCGGTGCGGCATCTGCATTAGTTAGGATGCTGCATCATTCCATCGTGGTGAAGACAGAGCTGAGCCAAAAAACAGAGGTCTGGATTTACCAGTCAATCTACGTTCCTACCCTCACCATGGTAACCAGGATCTACGTTCCTACCCTCACCATGGTAACCAGGATCTACGTTCCTACCCTCACCATGGTAACCAGGATCTACGTTCCTACCCTCACCATGGTAACCAGGATCTACGTTCCTACCCTCACCATGGTAACCAGCTGTGTGTAGTGACCGAAAGAACAAGATCACGGATACAAGCTTCTGAAATGAGCTTCCTGTGTGTGTGTGTGTGTGTGTGTGTGTGTGTGTGTGTGTGTGTGTGTGTGTGTGTGTGCGCGGGAAGCACTAGACTGGATTTCTGAGGTGTGTAACAGCCTGTTCACAGCCACGAAGCTGTTCCTCATCTGATTGGCCCGGGCTCTCGGAGCTTTGAGTCTACCAAATGGAAGGGTGGAGTTTCTTGACCCGCTCCACTTCCTCCTGATTAACTTTCAGGCCTGAGTGTTGTCCTAGTGTTCGGTCCTCGTTCTCTTCAAGTGACCGTACATTATATCACCTCAATGTCAGCTCACCACCAGTGTGTGCCGGCTCCGCCCTTATCTGATTCACTCACCTTTGTCTCCTGCATTTGGAGAGTTCTGATGGCGTTGAGGCGTTCCCGCAGCTCCTCCTCTCTCTGCACCAACTTGCGCCCGTGAGTCTCCCACACCAACGTCACAATTCGCATCACGTTCAGCACATCTTGGCTAACAGAGGTGGCGTGACTCAACACGATGTCCTTGCTTGCCTGTAGAGAGGTCGACAGGTAAGAGAGAGCACACAGGTGTGTTTACCTGCAGACAGGTTTACCTTTAAATCAGACAACACCTCATGATCGTCTTTTCGTCGTTGTATAGCCAGAGGTATGATGCGGGTGTCCATGATCTCTTTCACCTCCGCTCTGGTCAGCGGGAGATCATAGAGCTCCACCTACAGGACAAGACATTATGTAGTCATGGCTACCTGAGTGGTCCCTGGTGAAGAGGTGCTCACCTTGCTGAGCTCCATCTCTTTATTGTACTCCCTCCATTTTTTGTGATAACCACTTTGGATTCCACGGATGAACTTCGTATAGAATGAGTCTGAAATAAACACGTGAAGGTGGTATGAAGACGTACAGACCCACGGACATGAGCACAAATCTGCACCAGCAGCAGGGACCGGTTCCACTGGTACGACTGGAGACTGAGTGTAAAATGTTACCTAACTCCTGGTTGACGTCCGTCAGATCCTTGTGCCATTCACAAACCAGATCAGGAGAACAGGTGGGCGGGACAAGTAAGCTGGAATTCAGATTGAACGTTAAATTGATCGCGTTCAAACTGGACGAAGAAATTATTAGTTACCCGATCTTCCGGATGATGTCGTATCGTTTTTCTATCAGATCGTGTTGAGCGAGGTTCTTCAGCTGATCGGAGATATCGTCATCGTACTCCGTATTGTTGCAGACGTCACTGAAAAAATAATATATTGATCCTGATTGACACTGACGTCCTGAGTTTAAACCTGTCAGGACTAAACATGAACCATCTAGAACTCTGAGGACCTCTGGGACCGGCCTCCTGCTGGTGCCTAGAGTCAGGACTAAACATGAACCATCTAGAACTCTGAGGACCTCTGGGACCGGCCTCCTGCTGGTGTCTAGAGTCAGGACTAAACATGAACCATCTAGAACTCTGAGGACCTCTGGGACCGGCCTCCTGCTGGCGTCTAGAGTCAGGACTAAACATGAACCATCTAGAACTCTGAGGACCTCTGGGACCGGCCTCCTGCTGGCGTCTAGAGTCAGGACTAAACATGGACCATCTAGAACTCTGAGGACCTCTGGGACCGGCCTCCTGCTGGTGTCTAGAGTCAGGACTAAACATGAACCATCTAGAACTCTGAGGACCTCTGGGACCGGCCTCCTGCTGGTGTCTAGAGTCAGGACTAAACATGAACCATCTAGAACTCTGAGGACCTCTGGGACCGGCCTCCTGCTGGTGTCTAGAGTCAGGACTAAACATGGACCATCTAGAACTCTGAGGACCTCTGGGACCGGTCTCCTGCTGGTGTCTAGAGTCAGGACTAAACATGGACCATCTAGAACTCTGAGGACCTCTGGGACCGGCCTCCTGCTGGTGTCTAGAGTCAGGACTAAACATGAACCATCTAGAACTCTGGGGACCTCTGGGACCGGCCTCCTGCTGGTGTCTAGAGTCAGGACTAAACATGGACCATCTAGAACTCTGAGGACCTCTGGGACCGGCCTCCTGCTGGTGTCTAGAGTCAGGACTAAACATGAACCATCTAGAACTCTGAGGACCTCTGGGACCGGCCTCCTGCTGGTGTCTAGAGTCAGGACTAAACATGGACCATCTAGAACTCTGAGGACCTCTGGGACCGGCCTCCTGCTGGTGTCTAGAGTCAGGACTAAACATGAACCATCTAGAACTCTGAGGACCTCTGGGACCAGCCTCCTGCTGGTGTCTAGAGTCAGGACTAAACATGAACCATCTAGAACTCTGGGGACCTCTGGGACCGGCCTCCTGCTGGTGTCTAGAGTCAGGACTAAACATGGACCATCTAGAACTCTGAGGACCTCTGGGACCGGCCTCCTGCTGGTGTCTAGAGTCAGGACTAAACATGGACCATCTAGAACTCTGAGGACCTCTGGGACCGGCCTCCTGCTGG
>CACRXE010000036.1:619504-659504 GCA_902685375.1 Neostethus bicornis
TTCATGCTGTGGAATCTGTCGTTAGACTCCTGCAGGAATTCCTGTGTCTGCAGGCAGAAGATCCTCGTCTGGTTGTCACACGCCTGACAGACATTAAACCGTCACACATACATGACTGGTCTTACACACTTTGGAGACCATCGTTGTCCACTGGAAAATGAAGTTCCTCGTTCAGGTCACAGAGAGGGTCGTGCCCTGACTGGAGGACTTTAAATTTGTCAACATCTTATTGACGATTGTGAGGTCAACAGACGGATCAGTGTGGCGTCTGCAATAATCGAGACGCTGCATTGATTTGGCGTGATGAAGAAAGAGCTGAGCCAACAAGCAAAAATCTGGATTTACTAGTCAAGCTACGATCCCACCATCACCATGGAAACCAGGATCCTAACCTCACCATGGAAACCAGGATCCTACCCTCACCATGGAAACCAGGATCCTACCCTCACCATGGAAACCAGGATCCTACCCTCACCATGGAAACCAGGATCCTACCCTCACCATGGAAACCAGGATCCTACCCTCACCATGGTAACCAGGATCTAAGTTGTGACCCTCACCATGGTAACCAGGATCTACGTTTCTGCCCTCACCATGGTAACCAGGATCTCCGTTCCTACCGTCACCATGGTAACCAGGATCTACGTTCCTACCATCACCATGGTTGGCAGATCTGGGTGGTTACCAAAAGAACAAAATTCCCAGAAACAAGTGGCTGAATTGAGCTTCCTCTGCAGGGTGGGAGGGGAGATAGGGATGAGCTCTACCAGAGTAGAGCTCCTCAGAGTGGAGCCATTGCTTCTCTAGGTCAAGAGAATACAGATTGGGCGGTTTGGGCATCTGGTAAGGATGCCTTTGTTGCTGGCGTGAAAACCTCAGACCTGCTGGAGAGACTCACAACTGGACAGGGAACATCTTGGGATCTTCCCGGGTGAACTGGAGGATGCAGTCGGGGTTTCCTGTCTGAGCCTATTTTGCCCGCAATTCCGGCTAAAGTGGAAAACGATGGCCTCACACACAGACAGAGCCACATACATGTGCACACACCCACACACTTACTGTACATATGAGCATGCAGACATTCAAATACACACACACACACACACACAGATATGTGGGGAGGATTTACCTGGGACAGGTGAAGCAGGTCGGTTTCCAGCTGTTTCATAGCTTCTTGATGTTTTACACGTTTCCTCTCCATCGTCTGACCGAGGATGTCAGATGTTAGGTGCTCCACCTCTGAGGAAAGTAAGGGGGAGGGGGCACAGCTGTGATTGGTTGAAGACATCTCCCAAAACTCCTGGGTTCGGGTTGGATAACACACATTTAGTAACCTGGTAACCAACACTAACCCTGCTCTCCACTCAGACCAAAACATGGTCACCTACAAAACGTTTGAAAAGTTTTCACAATGTCTCACTTTTTCACATTTAATTAGATAGATAGAGGATGGACGAATGGACGGACGGGCGGGCAGACGGGCAGGCAGACAGGCAGACAGACAGACAGACGGGCGGGCGGACGGGCAGGCAGACAGGCGGACAGACAGACGGGCGGGCGGACGGGCGGGCGGGCCGATGGGCGGACGGGCAGACAGACAGATGATGGCATTTTGTTTTGCCGTTTCTATGCAGCCAAAAAAAAAATTCACTTAAAAAAATAAAATACAGTGTGTTTTTTTATCAACGAGTATCAAACATTAAAAAAACTGATTGAATCCATGAGAAAAGTGAGATGATGTGAAAACTTTCTGGATGCAGAGTAACATTCACACCTGGTTACCTGGTAACCACCCACCCAAACACCTCCACCTGCCAACCAACACACACACACACACACACACCAACCAGGAATGTCAGTGAGGTCAGCGACACTGATGAGAGCCTCATCCTCCTCCTGTGTCCTAGTAGGACTTGAACACAGCCTGGTGTAAAGAAGACATGTTGGTGAGACGGACAGCAGCAGAGTGTGTGTGAGTGTGTGTGATCATGTATCCACCTGCTGCTCCTCCGTGTGGCAGCATCCTCTGAACATACGAAGTCAGCCTTCCCATCCCGCCGTACGGACTGGAGACCTTTGGACAGCTGGACCTGAAAAAAAGGACAAAAAGAAAATGTGAGGTGTTTGTTCTAAAATAAGAGCCCCTCACCCTGATCGAGCAGAGGGTCAAGAACTACATCCCCCACCAGTAAGGACTACATCTCCCAACAGGAAGAACTACATCTACTACCAGGAAGAACTACATCCCGCACCAGGAAGGACTACATCTACTACCAGGAAGAACTACATCTCCCAACAGGAAGGACTACATCTACTACCAGGAAGAACTACATCTCCCAACAGGAAGGACTACATCTCCCAACAGGAAGGACTACATCTACTACCAGGAAGAACTACATCTACTACCAGGAAGAACTACATCTACTACCAGGAAGAACTACATCTCCCAACAGGAAGAACTACATCTACTACCAGGAAGAACTACATCTCCCAACAGGAAGGACTACATCTCCCAACAGGAAGGACTACATCTACTACCAGGAAGAACTACATCTCCCAACAGGAAGGACTACATCTCCCAACAGGAAGGACTACATCTCCCAACAGGAAGAACTACATCTCCCAACAGGAAGAACTACATCTCCCACCAGGAAGAACTACATCCCCCACCAGTAAGGACTACATCTACTACCAGGAAGGACTACATCTCCCAACAGGAAGGACTACATCTCCCAACAGGAAGGACTACATCTACTACCAGGAAGGACTTCATCTCCCAACAGGAAGAACTACATCTACTACCAGAAAGAACTACATCCCCCACCAGTAAGGACTACATCTCCCAACAGGAAGAACTACATCTACTACCAGGAAGAACTACATCCCCCACCAGTAAGGACTACATCTCCCAACAGGAAGAACTACATCTCCCAACAGGAAGAACTACATCTACTACCAGAAAGAACTACATCCCCCACCAGTAAGGACTTCATCTCCCAACAGGAAGAACTACATCTACTACCAGGAAGAACTACATCCCGCACCAGGAAGGACTACATCTACTACCAGGAAGAACTACATCTCCCAACAGGAAGGACTACATCTACTACCAGGAAGAACTACATCTCCCAACAGGAAGGACTACATCTCCCAACAGGAAGGACTACATCTACTACCAGGAAGGACTACATCTCCCAACAGGAAGGACTACATCTCCCAACAGGAAGGACTACATCTCCCAACAGGAAGGACTACATCTACTACCAGGAAGAACTACATCTCCCAACAGGAAGAACTACATCTCCCAACAGGAAGAACTACATCTACTACCAGGAAGAACTACATCCCCCACCAGGAAGAACTACATCTCCCAACAGGAAGGACTACATCTACTACCAGGAAGAACTACATCTCTAACAGGAAGGACTACATCTCCCAGCAGGAAGAACTACATCTCCCAACAGGAAGAACTACATCTCCCAACAGGAAGAACTACATCTCCCAGCAGGAAGATGGAATCCACCTGTGGAAAGAATGTTTGGTGACTCCAGGTGATAATAAACCACGTGTCTAACGGAGCAGCGGACATAAAGGTTATTATGGGATGGCAGCAGAAGTAGAGTGAAATCACAAACAGTCTTTGACGTCATCACCAACGTGTTTGAGTTCCAGCTGACCTGCGCATCGAACAGCTGTCCGTAAACATTCCTGTTGGAAGCTCCGTTCTTCTGTACTGGTCCGGTTACCGGTACCGGTAACGGATCTAACAGTCTCTCTGAGATGCCCCACACCGCCAGAGACGGTCTCCGCTTCATTTTTCACTTTCACAGCGTCCGTTACTGCGCTCCGTCACCATGGTGACAGCCGCTGCCTTCAGGACCCAGGAGAGCGTGGGAAACCCGCCTCTCCCAACGGTTTATTCTGTTTTTACTGTTTTATTTTTTTAATGTACAGTTAATTTTATTCTGAAAAAAGAAACCTAATTGTTTACTTCTGTCATAAATATATTTTCACCGCATCTGAACTGATTTTTAGACATTTTTTTTTCTAATGGTGTTTGGAAAAAAAAGGTTTGTGTTTTGTAGTTGAGCATAAAATAAAATCCTGATGCAACACGCTGGTGAGGCTTTAACTGTGTGGTGAGCATGGGAATGAAAATGAATTAATGTGTGAGGGATGGATGTTAAAGAGTTAAACTTAACTCTTTATTGTTCAAAGCTGTCCTTAGTGGATGACCGGGCTTTGTGGAAGACGGTTTGTAGCACCCAAAGGTACAGGCAGTTGTAACCAGTTTAGGAAAGAGGGGTAAACTTATGTAACCTGGAAGAAGACTTGGAGGGCCACCATCATGGCTGCAGCAGGAGAGCAGATCAGCAGATGATCTGACCCCAGAGTGATGGATAACAGGTTTAAATAACAAGGGGGATGACGAGACACAAGTGGAAACATCAGGGAGAGGCAATAGGGACCATGCGGGTGATGAAGTAGGACCCAGATGCATCACCAGTTTTAACCAGTTTATTGAAGGAGGTGAAGAACCAGACAGAAGATGATTGACCAGAGGAAGACCTCGGCTGGAAGTCGAGGGGACCAGGGATGGAGCTCGACTGGACGATGAGTGACCAGAAAGTTGGAGCTCAGCTGGATGAGGGACCAGAGCTATGAGCTCAGCCAGAAGGCAGGGTGCACCAGGAGTTAGGGGGTACGAGCTCAGCCAGAAGGCAGGGTGCACTGGGAGCTAGGGGGTACGAGCTCAGCCAGAAGGCAGGGTGCACTGGGAGCTAGGTGGTACGAGCTCAGTCAGAAGGCAGGGTGCACTGGGAGCTAGGTGGTACGAGCTCAGTCAGAAGGCAGGGTGCACTGGGAGCTAGGGGGTATGAACTCAGCCAGAAGGCAGGGTGCACTGGGAGCTAGGGGGTACGAGCTCAGTCAGAAGGCAGGGTGCACTGGGAGCTAGGGGGTATGAACTCAGCCAGAAGGCAGGGTGCACTGGGAGCTAGGGGGTACGAGCTCAGCCAGAAGGCAGGGTGCACTGGGAGCTAGGGGGTATGAACTCAGCCAGAAGGCAGGGTGCACTGGGAGCTAGGGGGTATGAACTCAGCTAGAAGGCAGGGTGCACTGGGAGCTAGGGGGTATGAACTCAGCCAGAAGGCAGGGTGCACTGGGAGCTAGGGGGTATGAACTCAGCCAGAAGGCAGGGTGCACTGGGAGCTAGGGGGTATGAACTCAGCTAGAAGGCAGGGTGCACTGGGAGCTAGGGGGTACGAGCTCAGCAGGAAGGTGTTTCCTCTGAAGGAAACTTGGGGAACACATGAGGTAACGACAGATGGCCTGCAGATGGATAAACGAAAAGTGGGGTGAAAGCAAAGAATCGAACCGATGAAAAGGGAGAGGAGATGATGGAGAGAAAAGATAGTTTATGAAGGAGAACAAAAGGAGAGATGATGTGACGGATGAACTCAGGTCAGAGAGGATGGAGATTAGATGGATGTTTGACAGGACAGAAAGATGTATGAAGAGAAGGATGAGCAGGAGGAAGGATGGATGAGCAGGAGGAAGGATGGATGAGCAGGAGGAAGGATGGATGAGCAGGAGGATGGATGGATGAGCAGGAGGAAGGATGGATGAGCAGGAGGATGGATGGATGGATGAGCAGGAGGATGGAGGGATGGATGAGCAGGAGGATGGAGGGATGGATGGATGAGCAGGAGGATGGATGGATGAGCAGGAGGATGGATGGATGAGCAGGAGGAAGGATGGATGAGCAGGAGGAAGGATGGATGAGCAGGAGGAAGGATGGATGAGCAGGAGGAAGGATGGATGAGCAGGAGGAAGGATGGATGAGCAGGAGGATGGATGGATGGATGAGCAGGAGGAAGGATGGAAGGATGGATGAGCAGGAGGATGGATGGATGAGCAGGAGGAAGGATGGATGAGCAGGAGGAAGGATGGATGAGCAGGAGGATGGATGGATGGATGAGCAGGAGGAAGGATGGAAGGATGGATGAGCAGGAGGATGGATGAATGAGCAGGAGGAAGGATGGAAGGATGGATGAGCAGGAGGATGGATGGATGAGCAGGAGGAAGGATGGAAGGATGGATGAGCAGGAGGATGGATGGAAGGATGGATGAGCAGGAGGATGGATGAATGAGCAGGAGGAAGGATGGAAGGATGGATGAGCAGGAGGATGGATGAATGAGCAGGAGGAAGGATGGAAGGATGGAAGGATGGATGAGCAGGAGGAAGGATGGATGGATGAGCAGGAGGAAGGATGGAAGGATGGATGAGCAGGAGGATGGATGGATGGATGAGCAGGAGGAAGGATGGAAGGATGGATGAGCAGGAGGATGGATGGATGGATGAGCAGGAGGAAGGATGGAAGGATGGAAGGATGGATGAGCAGGAGGAAGGATGGATGAGCAGGAGGATGGATGGAAGGATGGAAGGATGGAAGGATGGATGAGCAGGAGGATGGGTGGAAGGATGGAAGGATGGAAGGATGGATGAGCAGGAGGAAGGATGGAAGGATGGATGAGCAGGAGGAAGGATGGAAGGATGGATGAGCAGGAGGATGGATGGAAGGATGGAAGGATGGATGAGCAGGAGGATGGATGGATGAGCAGGAGGATGGATGGAAGGATGGAAGGATGGATGAGCAGGAGGATGGATGGAAGGATGGATGAGCAGGAGGAAGGATGGAAGGATGGAAGGATGGATGAGCAGGAGGATGGATGGAAGGATGGATGAGCAGGAGGAAGGATGGAAGGATGGATGAGCTGTAGGCTGGATGGATGGATGGATGGATGAGTAGATGAGGTGTAGGATGGATGGATGGATGAGCTGTAGGATGGATGGATGGATGGATGGATGAGTAGATGAGCTGTAGGATGGATGGATGGATGGATGGATGAGTAGATGAGCTGTAGGATGGATGGATGAGTAGATGAGCTGTAGGATGGATGGATGGATGGATGGATGAGTAGATGAGCTGTAGGATGGATGGATGGATGGATGGATGGATGAGTAGATGAGCTGTAGGATGGATGGATGGATGGATAAAAGGATAAAAGGATGGATGGATGGATGGATGAGCTGTAGGATGGATGGATGGATGAGCGGATTGAAGGATGAGGTGTAGGATGGATGCGTGTATGAAAGGATAAAAGGATGGATAAATAAATAAAAGACCAGAGAGGCTTTTATTGTGACGGTATGAACCGGAGGTGAATGCGCACGCGCGCAGTGAGGATAGCAGCGGTGAAGGTCAAAGCTGGAGGTTTTCCTCCATCAGCACCGAGCATCCAGCACCAGGCATCCACCATCCAACATCCATCATGGGGAACCGCGGCATGGAGGAGCTCATCCCGCTGGTTAACCGCCTGCAGGATGCCTTCGCCTCCATCGGACAGAATGCCAGCCTGGACCTGCCGCAGATCGCTGTGGTGGGGGGGCAGAGTGCTGGCAAAAGCTCCGTGCTGGAGAACTTCGTGGGCAAGTGGGTCTGAGTGTGTGTGTGTGTGTGTCTCTGTGTCATTCTGTGTATGTGTCTCTGTGTGTGTCTTTCTGTGTGTCTGTCCGTGTGTGTCTCTATGTGTCCGTGTGTGTGTCCGTGTGTGTGTGTGTGTGTGTGTGTGTGTGTGTGTGTGTGTGTGTGTGTGTGTGTGTGTGAACACCGCTGTGCTGCCTGGAAACCAGCAGCTCACGACTCACTCAGCACGCGCACGCGCCTTACAGTGTCACGTGCATTCATTTAATTGAAATGCGATCCATTGATTTTTCTTGATGCTCATTGATCAGATTTTTTTCCTTCCGTTTTAAATCAGTCAGCTTTGCACCAGTCCATCCTGGTTTGGTGCAGCTGGTTTCATTCTGGCCCAAACACTGATTTTTTTGACTGGTTTTCAGAGTAAACCAGAATCCTCCTGAGCACCAAATAGGAAATACCCCCCCGCACCCTACACCCCACCCACCCCATCCACCATGTCTCACCATCCACACACTCTGCAGCCATTACACTCACTGTTGTTGTCATGGTAACCAATCTGGCTCTGTTGCCTTAGTTACAACATATTCTCCATCATTCAGATTTTATTTGTTGTTATTTGTGAGTTATTGAACTAAAAAAAAAAAAGTTTGAGTCTCCAGTGGGAGGGGCGAGCACTTTCAAAAAGTTAGTTCCTGGTTGGGGAGGTGGTTGCCATGCCAATACACCAAACAATCCAAAAAATTTATTTGGTGTTGTTTATATTACTGTAGATTTAAATGAATCTAATACTTTATGGGAAATACTGTGTTGCCTTGCACCTCATCAGGCAGCCATGACAGTGCCAATGGTGAGAGTAACTAACTGGGGGTTAGGTGTCTTTTTCAGGGACACTTTGGTATGACCTCATCGGGCTTTGAACGGGCAACTCTTCAAAGATCCAAAGATTCTACCGTTGACCTACAGTATGGATAGATCTTGTTGATCCCGAAGTAAATTTTGATGTCCTATCGTTATGTCCTATGAAATTATTATTATTATTGTGACCTATGCCTTCCCCAGAGGTGGTGCCACAGCCGTGGTCGGCATGGGCTTGAAACACAGTTCCTTTAACATTCAGTCGTCACGACACACTCACTAAGATACTTCTCAGCCTAATGGCAACACATTTACAGGATCTCACCAAAATGTTTCAGCTTCCTCTCAGACCAACATCACACCTTCTTAAAGGAATGTCAGGAATGTCTCATTAACGACTGAAACTCATTATTCTGCTCTGAGATGTTTGACATGATGACACGTGAATGTCATACAATAACAACACGGACTCTTCGGTTCTCCTGTGTTTAGAGAATGGAACATGGATGAATTTAAAGATCTGATCTCATTCAAATCAAACTTCTTTGAGTCCTTCTAACAGTTCTGTGCAGGTCTTGTATTTGTTGGGGTTTTAGAAAGATTTGCTGGTCTTTGAAGAAATTGTTTAATTTTTTTCTGCCCCTCACACGTGACAATAAATGGACAGCTGATACTTTAATGAAGCAGCTAGAATACATACATGAAGCTTTTTAGATAGCAGGAAGGATTTCACACACCTTCTTCCATGCTGACACACAGGATAGAGGTCAAATCTAGATTTCTAAATGCTCCTGGTTTCCAATTAGAAACTGAAGAGCAGCAGGGACCTTGAGCAGCAGAGACCTCGAGCAGCAGGGACCTCGAGCGGCAGGGACCTCGAGCGGCAGGGACCTCGAGCGGCAGGGACCTCGAGCGGCAGGGACCTCGAGCGGCAGGGACCTCGAGCGGCAGGGACCTCGAGCGGCAGGGACCTCGAGCGGCAGGGACCTCGAGCGACAGAGACCTCGAGCAGCAGGGACCTCGAGCAGCAGGGACCTCGAGCAGCAGGGACCTCGAGCAGCAGGGACCTCGAGCAGCAGGGACCTTGACCATCAGGTGGAATTCTCCCCTCACGGTCCCCACAGAGAGCCTGTCAGATGTTACCAGCCTGTCGGCAGGAGAGGGGGGCACAGATCTGCTAGGAGGAATATAAACCTGCCAGGATGGGCACAGAGATGCCAAGTGGGGCACAGGGCTGCCAGGATAGGTGTGGCTGAACTGTAGTGCAGACAGATGCCACCTGAGAGGGCATTCAGGTTTCAAAATGGCAGAATCTACAGACTCATCAGTAAGCTGGATTCCAACATGAAGAAGATGCCTGTTCGTCTCGTAAAGAACTTTGGTTCAATTCTAGAACAACGCAAGCAACCAGCAGAATGGAGGGTATTTTAAAGGCCATTCGGGATTGGCTGCAGTTTAGGAACTTTTTAATGGTTTAGCTTCACCACCTTCACGTGTGACTCTACCACTATGATAAGAAGTACCGTCCTGGCGTCGTGTCTTCAGTCTCCTGGCTCGGTTAATGTCACTATTTGTGTGTCTTCATCTTGAGTGGGTGGAGTGGGACTAGGATTTGTTGCTCCCTTGTTGTTCAATGAGAGTAAAATTTTTCTGATTATTTCTGATTATTATTACACCTACTACCTGATTGGTGCATCACTACCAGGAGTCAGCTTCTATTGGAAGTAAAGTTAACTTCTACTTCTACTATCCGGTTGACTTCCAATAGACGTTAACCGGAAGTTCACAGGTTCGATTCCCACTGAGTTCATGTCTAGGTCCTTGGAGAAGACACCTAACCCCCCGTTTCTCCCACCATTGGCGCTGTCGTGGCAGCCTGCTGCGGTGTGGTAGTACAGCACGGTCAGGGATGAATAGAGTATCTAAAAATAAAAGAAATTTAAATAAAAAGCTGCTCTCTCAGGAATAATAAAGTATTTTCATTTCAATACAATCAGGAACTGTAGACCTGTCAGGAGGGATCCATCAGGATGGAGGGAGTGTAGGGTACACGTGGTGATGAAGAGCAGAAAAAATAAGAAAATGTGATTGGCTGAATATTTTTATCCAGCTCCAGAAGGGTATTTAGCTTCACTCTGACTGGCTTCTGTAAATCACATGACTCATGCCAACAGCAGCACTGGGCGGGTGAGGTTTGTGTGAGAGCTGACTACAGGGCAAACACAGACCTTGGATGTAGGAATGACATTCCAGCTGCAGAAGAAACAACAAGACTCAAATGATAATAAATCATATTTATTAATCCTTCAGGGGAATTTATGTGCTGCATTACACCACAGCAGGCAGCCATGACAGTACTAGTGGTGGGAGCGACTGGGGGTTTGGTGTCTTCTCCAGGGACACTTAGGCATGAGCTTATGGTGGGAATCAAACCAAAGACGGCCATTCTACCACCGAGCTACGCTTCCTATTAAAAATATATTTAATACGTATTAAATTACATCGTGGGCGGCACAGTGGTGCAGTGGTTAGTACGGTGGCCTCACAGCAAGAAGGTCGAAGTTCAAGGTCTGGTGGGATGAGACTGTAAACCCTGTTCATTCTGTGTGGAGTTTGCATGTTCTCCTGTGTTTTGTGGGTTTTCTATGGTTTCCTCCAAAAACAGAATGTTAGGTTGATTGGCTGCTAGGAATGAGTGTGTGTGTGTGTGTGTGTGTGTGTGTGTGTGTGTGTGTGTGTGTGGATGGTTGTCTGTGTGTGTGGCCCTGCAGCAGATTGGCAACCTGTTCAGGGTGTATCCTGCTTCTTTACTGAAATCAGTGGCGACAGGCTCCGCCCCCCCGCCCCCATCCCCTCATTAGGAGTGGTTCAGAAGCAGAGGTGTCAAGTAGCGAAGTAAGACTACTTCGTTACCTTACTCAAGTAGAAAATCTCGTTATCTTTACTTTAACGAAGTAATTATTTTTTGTCTACTTTTTACTTTTACTCACTACTTTTTTATGCAATTATCTGTACTTTTACTTCGTTCATTTTATAAAAAGTATTCGCTACTTTCTCCATTTTGTCACCGTTAAACAGCCGCGACTGTTTGTCGGAGTTTTTTTTTTTTTTTTTTAACCCTGAATGCATCAAACAAAGGAACAGATGAATGATTGGCTGAAAGGTCCAGTCAATCATTACTTTGGGGCGAGTAGCCCCGCCCACAAACTTTTAAAGCGCAGGGACGTCAATTTCCGTGTTTGAGACTTGATGCGGGCTCGGAAATCAAAGTGTTTCTGATGCTGCAACACTGAACTTTGATTGAATTATCAGTTTTTTAAAAAAAAAAAACAACAGCAAAGAAATGTTTTTGTTTTATTATTATTTTCAGTCTGCGGTTATTGTAAACGTCTTTGCTGAAAATGTTATAGATGGTATTTTTATAAAAATAACTTTGATCTGTGACGCACTATTTTATCTTTAGAAACAAAGCTAATTGAACTGATTAATCCATAAATAGTAGTGGATGAAGTATTTGTGCTTAAAAGCATCTAAAATGTTATTGATTAGTTTATAAAGACTGACTGAGGAGATTAAAACTACACATCACTTAGATTTTGTATCATGTAGATGTTTGGGCTAACATTAAAAAAAAAACCTTATATGTACACATATATATGTAGATATGTATATATATAAATTTATATGTACCGTCTCCTAAGTCCCGCCCCTACTGGTTTCTTTCTGGCTTTCTTAAAATCTTATTTCCCTGGTTATTTTTTCATTTTTACAGTTCTTAAAATTTTAGAAAAAGAATCCAAGGATTTTGCCTCGTGTGTGTTTCCTTCACTCCCACTGCCTTACGAGTGCATGTAAAGGGTGTTATTTTGTCAATGGGCGTGGTTTTACTGGGTGTACGATATTTTTTGTAAAATACAATCATTTTACGTCATTAGTGCGATAATCCAGCACCTCCCACCTGGCAACGCTGGTTCCAGGTGTCACGCAGGCTGTATGTGGCACTCCCAACCTTATCAACTTGTTAAAGACTATTCAGTATTGCCTCAAAGAACTTTGAAAACTAGCTGCCTTCAAGGCTTGAAAAAACCTTTTGGTCATTTTATTTTTATTTATTTATTTATTTTTAACATTGAGTGTGTTTGTGTGGTTTTTTTTACATTGAGTGTGTGTGTGTCTTGAAGTTGGTTAAATTAGGTGATGCAGAGTGAAGCTTGATAGCTGAAGGGACGTTACATAATGCCCTGCTTATGTTAATACATTTGATTGTGTTCATTAATCGATTTCCAATAAGATTACTAAGAAATAAATTTTTCTGATTCATAAAGTTTCACCAAAACACTTTGATTTATTATCATATTTTCTGCTCCTTAAAGCATGTGATAATAGTTAAAAAATATGTTCATACGCTTTTGTTAACAATATTCCTTTTTTTCTGAAAATTACTTTTACTTTTTTTACTTCAAGTAGTTTTAAAATAGGTTACTTTTTACTTTTACTTAAGTAGAAAACTTGAGTTGATACTTCTACTTTTACTAAAGTAGTTTTTTAACTCGGTATTTATACTTCTACTTGAGTAGAAAATGTTGGTACTTTTGACACCTCTGTTCAGAAGACAAAATGAAACTTAGGTTTCCTCCCACTGTCCATAAACATGCATGTAGACTGATTGGCTGCTGGGAAGTTACACCCTGGAATGAATGTGCGTGCTGATGGTTGTCTGTGTGTGTGTGGCCTTGCAACAGACTGGTGACCTGTTTTGGGGTGCACCCTGCCTCTCATCATGAACCAGCCGTGATAGGCTCAAACCCCCGCCACCCAGAGTCTAATAAGCAGTACAGAAAATAGATAACTGTTATTTTTTATCAGTCAGTTTTCAGTTCTGTCGTTTTCCAAAGAAACTGACTTGCTGTGGTGACCCCTAAAAGGGGAATGCCGAAAGAAGAAGTCCGCTTATCCGGGGTCGGGTCGCGGAGGCAACAGCCTCAAGACGGGAAGCCCAGCCTTCTCTCACCCCGACTGCATCCTCCAGCTCACCCGGAAGGATTCCGAGTCGTTCCCCAGCCAGCTGTGAGACATAGTCTCTCCAGCAGGTCTGGGGTCTTCCTCTTGGTCTCCTCCTGGTGGGACGTGCCCGAAACACCTCGCCAGTGAGGCGCTTGGGAGGCATCCTGACCAGATGCCCGAACCAGGGTGGCAGGGCTCTCACTCAGAGATCGGGTGAGGAGTTCTGCCATCCAGAAGGAGCTCGGTGTGGAGCCGCTCCTCCTTCAGGTCGAGAGGAGCCAGTCAGTTTTTATTTTATTATTTATATCTGCTGTCATTGCGCTGCAGGACCGAGCGCTTTGAAAGGTCCCTTCTGTCCTCAGAGAGTTTAACCAAACAGAGCCTGGAAGAAACTGAGTGTTTTATCACGAGTGATGGTAACTTTTATTATTGTATGTTGTTTATTTATATGTAGGTACGGCCTGTGTGATTTCTGTTGCTGCTGGACACCAAAATTTCTCCTGCAGGAGATGAACAAAGTTTTTATCTATCTATCCATCTATCTATCCATCCATTATCTATCTATCGATCCATCCATCCATCTATCATCTATCTATCTATTATAATATATTTCATCAGTTTTTGTTTTAAGTTTTTTATCAATGAATATTGATTAGAGAGGAATACTGAATGAGTTCCTCTTCTTCACAGAGACTTCCTCCCTCGTGGTTCTGGGATCGTCACTCGTCGCCCCCTGGTGCTTCAGCTCATTAACTGTCCGACAGGTGAGGCTCCAGATTTATCTGACCAGGTATGATAGGTGTTGACCTGATCTGACTTGTGTTGATCAGAGTACGCCGAGTTCCTGCACTGTAAGGGCAAAAAGTTCACCGACTTTGATGAAGTTCGTCAAGAGATTGAAGCAGAAACAGATCGAGTGACTGGACAAAACAAAGGAATCAGTCCTGTTCCCATCAACCTGAGAGTGTACTCTCCCAACGGTAACTCACCTGTACCCTCACCTGATACACACTAAAGCATATCTATTTAGTTAGTGTGGTTCTGTGTGTTCTGACCTGTGTGTGTGTTACAGTGCTGAATCTGACGCTGGTGGATCTTCCTGGGATGACGAAGGTTCCCGTGGGTGACCAGCCTGCCGACATCGAGCAGCAGATCAGAGACATGCTGATGCAGTTTGTCACCAAAGAAAACTGCCTCCTATTGGCCGTTTCCCCAGCGAACTCTGACCTTGCCAACTCCGACGCTCTAAAGATCGCCAAGGAGGTGGACCCACAAGGTCAGAGAGCACACTTCATTTGCATATCCACCAAAATTATTTACATATCTATTCACATTCGTTTGCATATCCACATGTGTGATTCTACGTCCTCTGTGTGTAGGTCTGAGAACCATCGGTGTGATCACCAAACTGGACCTGATGGATGAAGGAACTGATGCCAGAGACATCTTAGAGAACAAGCTGCTGCCGCTACGCAGAGGTATGATGTCCCGCTGAGCACAGAGAGCAGGGGTGCCCAACCTTTTTTGTCCCAAGATCTATTTTTCAACAAGCAAACCTCTTGAGATCTACCAGTCCCGTGACGTCACGTGATGACGTCATATGATGCCGTCTCACCTGACGTCATCAACCTGGAAGAATGCGTCCACTCCTTTATCCGCCTTCAGATCTGCAGCTGAGTAGAGATTTGGGTTGAATTACAGGCATCAAATCGGGATTGTTTTAAAATAAATTATTTAGAATTGTATAAGAATCTTCTCCACCAGTCAATAAAAAATATTGCTTTGATAGTTTCATCCTGATCGACTTCCGGGTTTTAGTCACGCGGGTTAATGCGCTCTATAACACAAGAAGGCGCTAGATTGTCACTAGTCGCTTTTTTAAATCGTCGCTAAATTTAGTGTCAAATTCGCTAAATTGGCAACACTGACTTTCTGTCATTTAAAAAAAAAAATGTCATAAATTTTTTTTTTTCTCAATTTTTTTCAACACGTCTCGCGGTCGACTCGGCACCAGTCCACGATCTACGGGTAGACCCCGGTCGACCGGTTGGGCATTCCCGACATAGAGGATTGTGTCCTGGAAACTAAACTTATTCTGATCTTGGCAACAAGTCCTCGTAAATCCCCTCCGTCCAGCATCGTAGAGAAGTCTCCAAAGTGTCTTCAGTACAGTGTGTTTGATGATCGAGACTTTTCGACTTCCATCCGGAAATCATTTTCAATCTGAAAGAAGGGACCTGAAAACTGGTTCAGATAAACTGGTTTAGATATAAACCAGAAGAACCAGTTCAAAACTTTGAATCTTTTTCTACACCTTCTTATTGCACCATCTGCATCTTCAAGCAGGTGCTAGTTTGAACACATAAAGGTCAGAGTTAATTAGAAACCAGCGGTTATTGTGAAGGAGTTTGTTAGGAACGTGCTGGAGGATAAAAGAATGTCAGATAGAAGGAGTCTGAGTTTAAAGACTGAAGACGTGATGTTGAACATTGTGTGTGGGTTTACTCCACAGGTAGGATGTGGTACAGAGGACACATACTGGTGAGACCTTTATGAGGTGATGCAGTGAGAGAAGAAACAGAGATGGTGAGGAGGTGATGCAGGTTTGAGAACCAGGAGAGAAAATAGAGAACTGTTATTTTATATCAGTCAGTTTTCAGTTCCGTCGTCTTCCGACGAAACTGACTTGCTGTGGCGACCCTTGGAGGGAAATGTTGAAAGAAGAAGAAGAAGTCCTCCGCTTATCCAGGGACGGGTCGCAGGGGTAACAGCCTCAAAATGGGAAGCCCAGGCTTCTCTCACCTCGGCTGCATCCTCCAGCTCACCCGGAAGGATACCGAGTCGTTCCCCGGCCAGCTGAGAGACATAGTCTCTGCAGTGGGTCCGGGGTCTGCCCCTTGGTCTCCTCCTGGTAGGAGGAGACCTCCTGGTGGTCACCATCCTGGACAGATGCCAGGACCAGCATCTGTCCTGGCTGGACAGATGCTGGTGGACAAAGAGGACAAAATGTAAAAAAAAAGAAAGAGTGAAGGAGGTGAGACAGGCTGTGGGTGCTCAGGAGGTGAGGACATGCTTCCAGAAGACTGGATGTGATCGGGAGGACTTGTTGGTGTCCTCCCGATCAGGAGGAGTGTATCCAGCGAAGAAGAAGTGGGACACTGAGAGGACTGAGGAGAGTAGACAGGAGTACAGGGAGGTGAGGTGGTAAAAACCAAACGAGTGGTCTATGATGGACGGCAAGGAGGGAGAGATGGATCTGTACAGGCTGGTAAGACAGAGGTGTTCAGGACCTGCAGCAGGTTACAGTGATTGGTTTAGCCGATGAGAAGATGGAAAGAGAACTCTGAAGAGTTGATGGATCAATAAAATGAAGGAGAAGGAAGAGAGATTCCTGTTGTGGAGCAGGAAGCAGGATAACGTTCTCTTTGTCTTGATGATATTCCTGTAGCGGTATGGACGTGTCTGACTTCCATATCTCAGACATGGTACGCTGTTCCATACCTCTTGTTTAACAGCATCTCAGATGGTGAGAGGATGCCTCTGATAAACGAAAGAGAAATGTGCTGTTTTCTATGGAGATGTGCAGAAGAGCGAGAGGGAAGGAAGGATGCTGAGTTTGGAACTGGTAGGCAGGATGTGGACATAGCGAAGGAGGACATGAAGGAGACACATGGAGGACACTGTGGTGCCCCCTGCAAGCAGCTAAAACAGCCATGAGCAAACGGCCCGCGGGCCACATGCGGCTCGTGAAACGTTTTAATCCGGCCCACCAAACTAGAAAAAAACCCCAACAATAATAAACCGTTTATGTTTTCCATGTTTTATGTTTTCTCACTAGATGGCGCCAAAAATACAACAACACTGCGCCCATTAAAATGTGTGTGTCTCTGGGATGCGCACACTTTCAAAATAAACAGTGTGTACAGATATGGAAAGCCATCAGGGCCAAAACACACACGTAAACAAGCGTGTTAGATGTTAAAACAAACAAAATCTTACATCAAGAACGTTAAATTTCAAACCTAGCGCCACTAGATTTTAAATTTAACGCTCTTGATGTAACATTTAGCGCTTGTTTAAAATCTAGCGTCATTCTATCGGTCTAATCTAGAGATTACCAAAACATGCCATCCATCTGATCCTGTTCGCAGGGGCGAATACAGGGTTTTCTAAAGGAGGGGGGGCACAAACCGAGCACCTGTGGTGCTCGCCAGTATAGAGGGGTCTGGGGGCATCCCTCCTGCCCCCCTGAACCTTTTTGAAAAATAAGTAATTTTTCTGTATTTTGGTTCATATTTTAACCGAAGTTCATAATAATTAAAGTAGTAAGAACAATTTTTTTTGTCGACCTAGAGAGGGGGGGCACGTCCCTCCTCCTCACCCCCGCGGTCCGGCCCGCTTGTCAAATGTCAGAACTCAATGTGGCCCACGGGTCAAAAGGTTTGCCCACCCCTGAGCTAGAAGGAGACAGCCCAGCAGTGTGTAAGAGGAGGACAAGGTGCATGTAAACACTGTCACCTACGTGCTGTCAGGTTACATCGGGGTGGTGAATCGCAGCCAGAAGGACATCGACGGAAAGAAAGACATCAACGCTGCGATGCAGGCCGAGAGGAAGTTCTTCCTATCGCATCCTTCATACCGTCACCTGGCCGACCGCATGGGTACCAACTACCTGCAGAAAGTTCTTAACCAGGTGATCTTACATGTTACCACATACCAGACGCTACACGGCAGAGCACCTAAAACTCTTAAAATCATTTCTGTAGCAACTGACCAACCACATCCGGGACACGCTGCCAGCGCTGCGGAGCAAACTGCAGAGTCAGCTGCTTTCCATCGAGAAGGAGGTGGAGGAGTACAAGAACTTCAGACCGGACGACCCGGGCCGCAAGACCAAAGCACTGCTGCAGTCAGTACTATGATATACTACACAGTACTATGATATACTACACAGTACTATCATATACTACACAGTACTATGATATACTACACAGTACTATCATATACTACACAGTACTATCATATACTACACAGTACTATGATATACTACACAGTACTACACAGTACTATCATATACTACACAGTACTATGATATACTACACAGTACTATCATATACTACACAGTACTACACAGTACTATCATATACTACACAGTACTATGATATACTACACAGTACTATGATATACTACACAGTACTATCATATACTACACAGTACTATGATATACTACACAGTACTATCATATACTACACAGTACTATGATATACTACACAGTACTATCATATACTACACAGTACTATGATATACTACACAGTACTATCATATACTACACAGTACTATGATATACTACACAGTACTATGATATACTACACAGTACTACACAGTACTATCATATACTACACAGTACTATGATATACTACACAGTACTATGATATACTACACAGTACTATGATATACTACACAGTACTATCACATACTACACAGTACTATGATATACTACACAGTACTATGATATACTACACAGTACTATGATATACTACACAGTACTATCATATACTACACAGTACTATGATATACTACACAGTACTATCATATACTACACAGTACTATGATATACTACACAGTACTATCACATACTACACAGTACTATGATATACTACACAGTACTATCATATACTACACAGTACTATCATATACTACACAGTACTATGATATACTACACAGTACTACACAGTACTATCATATACTACACAGTACTATGATATACTACACAGTACTATGATATACTACACAGTACTATGATATACTACACAGTACTATGATATACTACACAGTACTATCATATACTACACAGTACTATGATATACTACACAGTACTACACAGTACTATGATATACTACACAGTACTATGATATACTACACAGTACTATCATATACTACACAGTACTATCATATACTACACAGTACTATCATATACTACACAGTACTATCATATACTACACAGTACTATGATATACTACACAGTACTATCACATACTACACAGTACTACACAGTACTATCATATACTACACAGTACTATCATATACTACACAGTACTATCATATACTACACAGTACTATCATATACTACACAGTAATATCATATACTACACAGTACTATCATATACTACACAGTACTATCATATACTACACAGTACTATCATATACTACACAGTACTATGATATACTACACAGTACTATCATATACTACACAGTACTATCATATACTACACAGTACTACACAGTACTATCATATACTACACAGTACTATCATATACTACACAGTACTATCATATACTACACAGTACTATGATATACTACACAGTACTATCATATACTACACAGTACTATCATATACTACACAGTACTACACAGTACTATCATATACTACACAGTACTATCATATACTACACAGTACTATCATATACTACACAGTACTACACAGTACTATCATATACTACACAGTACTATCATATACTACACAGTACTATCATATACTACACAGTACTATCATATACTACACAGTACTACACAGTACTATCATATACTACACAGTACTATCATATACTACACAGTACTAGACAGTACTACACAGTACTATCATATACTACACAGTACTATCATATACTACACAGTACTATCATATACTACACAGTACTACACAGTACTACACAGTACTATCATATACTACACAGTACTATCACATACTACACAGTACTATCATATACTACACAGTACTATCATATACTACACAGTACTACACAGTACTACACAGTACTATCATTCACTACACGTTGCTGCTCTCAGAGTTTAGACCTGAAAAAGGACACACACACAACAACACTGCTTCCATTAAAATGTGTGTGTCTCCGTGATGTGCACACTTTCAAAATAAACAGTGTGTACAGATATAAAAATACACACACGTAAACAAGCGTGTTCAAAGTGTTTGTTTATAGTGGGCGGTGGGCAGGTCGGAGGGTGAGGACTAGGACAGACTTGGTGGTGGAGTTGGGAGCGTAAACTAACGGGTACCGTAGGCGGCAGCAAGAGACATGAGGTGGTGATGGCAGGGCAAGCCCAGGGTTCCATGGGAAGTGTGCCAGGATACCGGGGCAAGGAGCGGAGCGTCCAGGGCACGTGGAGGTTTAAACCAGAGCAGATGGAGAGAGGAGGAGCAGGGCTCAAATCCAGGAAACAGGAGGGCTCACACACCTGAGCGTGTGTGTGCAGGGTTTTAGAGACACACACCTAAACGTGTGTGTGCAGGGTTTTAGAGACACACACCTAAACGTGTGTGTGCAGGGTTTTAGAGACACACACCTAAACGCGTGTGTGCAGACTTTTAGAGACACACACCTAAACGTGTGTGTCCAGGGTTTTAGAGACACACACCTAAACGTGTGTGTGCAGGGTTTTAGAGACACACACCTAAACGCGTGTGTGCAGACTTTTAGAGACACACACCTAAACGTGTGTGTCCAGGGTTTTAGAGACACACACCTAAACGTGTGTGTGCAGGGTTTTAGAGACACACACCTAAACGTGTGTGTGCAGAGTTTTAGAGACACACACCTAAACGTGTGTGTCCAGGGTTTTAGAGACACACACCTAAACGTGTGTGTGCAGGGTTTTAGAGACACACAGCTAAACGTGTGTGTGCAGGGTTTTAGAGACACACACCTAAACGTGTGTGTGCAGGGTTTTAGAGACACACACCTAAACGTGTGTGTGCAGGGTTTTAGAGACACACACCTAAACGTGTGCGTGCAGACTTTTAGAGACACACACCTAAACGTGTGTGTGCAGGGTTTTAGAGACACACACCTAAACGTGTGCGTGCAGACTTTTAGAGACACACACCTAAACGTGTGTGTGCAGAGTTTTAGAGACACACACCTAAACGTGTGTGTGCAGAGTTTTAGAGACACACACCTAAACGTGTGTGTGCAGAGTTTTAGAGACACACACCTAAACGTGTGTGTCCAGGGTTTTAGAGACACACACCTAAACATGTGTGTCCAGAGTTTTAGAGACACACACCTAAACGTGTGTGTCCAGAGTTTTAGAGACACACACCTAAACGTGTGTGTCCAGAGTTTTAGAGACACACACCTAAACGTGTGTGTCCAGAGTTTTAGAGACACACACCTAAACGTGTGTGTGCAGGGTTTTAGAGACACACACCTAAACGAGTGTGTCCAGGGTTTTAGAGACACACACTTAAATATGTACGTCTACTGATGTGTGTGTGTGTGTGTGTGTGTGTGTTAGGATGGTCCAGCAGTTTGCCGTGGACTTTGAGAAGCGGATAGAAGGCTCTGGAGACCAGGTGGACACCTACGAGCTGTCAGGAGGAGCAAAGATAAATCGAATCTTCCACGAACGTTTTCCGTTCGAGCTGGTGAAGGTGAGCCACGGTTCTTATGTTTTTATGGTCATGTCCTGATCTGTGTAAACACACGTTATTTACATATTTTACATGCAGCTGGAGAGTGACGAGAAGACGCTGCGTAAAGAGATCAGCTACGCCATCAAGAACATCCATGGAATCAGGTCAGTGTGACCAACAGCAAACACAGCACGATGGCACGAGTGTTTGTCGTTCAAACTAAAAAAATCAATGTAAACAAGAGCCAGAGTGAGCAGAGCCAGGACATCAACGTCCTTAAAGCCTCCTACTCAGAGAGGAAAAACTCCTAGAAGTCAATTAAAAACCTGAAGGAGCCCCAGAGATCCTCTCCCAGGAAGGACAGACAGGACTGGGATCATCGAGCACAGGGCTGCCCAACCTGGACTCATCCCAAGACTTTGACGCTATTTTTAGCACTCATCTAGACCTTCTTCTCCATGTAGAAGTATGGAAGTGTTTAGGTGAGGTGGCAGTAGAGTTTCTGACTGGGCTGTTTAACAGGATATTAGAAAGTGAGAAGATGCCTGATGAATGGAGAAGAAGTGTGCTGGTTCCTGTTTTTAAGAACAAGGGAGTTGTGCAGAGTTGTGGTAACTACAGAGGAATAAAACTGATCAGTCAAACCATGAAGTTATGGGAAAAAGTTGTTGAAGGTAGGCTAAGGTTTGAAGTAAGAATTTGTGAGCAGCAGTATGGTTTTAAAAAGAGCACTACAGATGCAGTATTTGCCTTGAGGATGCTGATAGAGAAGTACAGAGAAGGTCAGAGGGAGCTGCACTGTGTCTTCGTAGATCTAGAGAAAGCGTATGACAGGGTACCTACAGAAGAACTATGGTATTGTATGAGGAAGTCTGGTGTGACGGAGAAGTACACTATATTGCCAAAAGTATTCGCTCACCCATTCAAATGGTCAGAATCAGGTGTTCTAATCACTTGGCCTGGCCCCAGGTGTATAAATTCAAGCACTCAGGCATGCAGTTTGTGAAACAAGACATTTGTGAAAGAATGGGCCGCTCTCAGGAGCTCAGTGAATTCCAACGTGGAACTGTCATAGGATGCCACTTGTGCAACAAATCCAGTCGTGAAATTTCCTCGCTCCTAAATATTCCACAGTCAACTGTCAGATCTATTATAACAAAATGGAAGCGTTTGGGAACAACAGCAACTCAGCCATGAAGTGGTAGGTCACGTAAAGTGACGGAGAGGGGTCAGCGGATGCTGAAGCGCATAGTGCAAAGAGGTCGCCGACTTTCTGCACAGAGCTACAAACTTCATGTGACCTTCAGATTAGCCCAAGTACAATACGCAGAGAGCTTCATGGAACGGGTTTCCATGGCCGAGCAGCTGCAGCCAAGCCACACATCACCAAGTGCAATGCAAGGCGTCGGATGCAATGGTGTAAAGCACGCCGCCACTGGCCTCTAGAGCAGTGGAGACGCGTTCTCTGGAGTGATGAATCACGCTTTTCCATCTGGCAATCTGATGGACAAGTCTGGGTTTGGAGGTTGCCAGGAGAACGGTACATTTCAGATTGCATTGTGCCAACTGTGAAATTTAGTGGAGGAGGAATTATTGTATGGGGTTGTTTTTCAGGAGCTGGGCTTGGCCCCTCAGTTCCAGTGAAAGGAACATTGAATGCTTCAGGATACCAAAACATTTTGGACAATTCCCTGCTCCCAACCTTGTAGGAACAGTTTGGAGCGGGCCCCTTCCCCTTCCACCAGTGCACAAAGCAAGGTCCATAAAGATGTGGATGACAGAGTCTGGTGTGGATGAACTTGACTGGCCTGCACAGAGTCCTGACCTGAACACGATAGAACACCTTTGGGATGAATTAGAGCGGAGACTGAGAGCCGGGCCTTCTCGACCAACATCAGTGTATGACCTCACCGATGCGCTTTTGGAAGAATGGTCAAAAATTCCTATAAACACTCTCCTAAACCTTGTGGACAGTCTTCCCAGAAGAGTTGAAGCTGTAATAGCTGGAAAAGGTGGACCGACATCATATTGAATTCTATGAGTTAGGAATGGGAGGCACTTCAGTTCATAGAATGAGTAAAGGCAGGTGAGCGAATACTTTTGGCAATATAGTGTATGTTAGAGTGGTTCAGGACATGTATGAGAGCTGTAAGACAGTGGTGAGGTGTGCTGTAGGTGAGACAGAGGAGTTCAGTGTGGGGGTGGGACTGCACCAAGGATCTGCTCTGAGTCCTTTGCTGTTTGCTATGGTGATGGACAGGCTGACAGACGAGGTCAGACAGGAATCCCCATGGACAATGATGTTTACAGATGACATTGTGATCTGTAGTGAGAGGAGGGAAGAGGTGGAGGAAAAGCTGGAGAGGTGGAGGTTTGAAGATTAGTCAGAGTAAAACAGAGTACATGTGTGTGAATGAGAGGGATCCAAATGGAAAAGTGAGGTTACAGGGAGAAGAGATAAAGAAGGTGGAAGATTTTAAGTATCTAGGATCAACAGTTCAGAGCAATGGAGAGTGTGGAAAAGAGGTGAAGAAGCGTGTTCAGGTAGGCTGGAATGGGTGGAGAAAAGAATCAGGTGTGATGTGGGACAGAAGAGTTTCAGCTGGAATGAAAGGAAAAGTGTACAAAACCGTGGTGAGACCGGCCATGCTGATTGGTCTAGAGACAGTATGGTGAGAGCAGCCATGCTGATTGGTCTAGAGACAGTATGGTGAGAGCAGCCATGCTGATTGGTCTAGAGACAGTGTGGTGAGAGCGGCCATGCTGATTGGTCTAGAGACAGTATGGTGAGAGCAGCCATGCTGATTGGTCTAGAGACAGTGTGGTGAGAGCGGCCATGCTGATTGGTCTAGAAACAGTAGCACTGAAGAAAAGACAGGAAGCAGAGATGGAGGTAGCAGAGATGAAGATGCTGAGGATCTTTCTGGGAGTGACCAGGATGGAACAGCACATGTTAGAGGTTTTAAAGTCAGAGAGGTCAGACTGAGATGGTTTGGACATGTACAGAGGAGAGAGAGAGAGTACATCAGAAGAAGGATGCTGGATTTGGAACCACCAGGAAAGAGGACTAGAGGAAGACCAAAGAGGAGGTTCATGGATACAGTGAAGGAAGACATGAAGATAGTTGGTGTGACTGAAGAGGATGCAGGAGATAGGGTTAGATGGAAGAAACTGACTTGCTGTGGCGACCCCTGAAGGGAAATGCCGAAAGGAGAAGAAGAGGATCTCGACCTTCTTCTAAAGAATTAAAAATTTTTTTTTTTTTAAAAAGCGACAAGTTTGCAGCTTTTTCTAGTTTCATTAGAAATTTTTGGAATCTGTGACGTGAAAACACGTTGTTAAGCCAGTTCTAAATGAACAGCACCTGCTGCTGCAGTGGTCCGCCCCCCTCCCAAAGCACTGCATGTGCGCAGAAAATGTCTGTGTGTGTGTTTGAGTGTGTGTGAGAGAGGTAAAAAAAAGCAAGCGAGAGAAAGGAATTTGTTGTTATGTGTGTTTGAGAGAGAGTGTGTTTGCAAGGGTGTGTGTGTGTGTGTGTGTGTGTTTGTGATGTTGACACTGGACTGGTAGATCTCAGTGTGTGTGTGTGTGTGTGTGTGTGTGTGTGTGTGTGTGTGTGTGTGTGTGTGTGTGTGTGTGTGTGTGTGTGTGTGTGTGTGTGAAACCTGGACGAGTCTCTCAGAATCACTTTTACAGGAGAAATGTTTCTGATTCTAAAGCTGTTTTACAAACATGTCGATGAGGTACAGGTGTGTGTACAGGTGTGTGTACAGGTGTGTGTACAGGTGTGTGTACAGGTGTGTGGATATACAGCTGTATGTTTGTACAGATGTGTTTCAGAGGTGTGTTTTTGCACTGGTGTGTGTGTGTGTAGGTGTGATTTTACTTCAGTGTGTGTTACAGCAATGTTTGGACATGTAGACAAATACAAATGTTATCCAGGTGTGTTAGAGGTGATGTTTACTGGTGCATGGTGTGTGTGTGTGTGTGTGTGTGTGTGTGTGTGTGTGTGTGTGTGTGTGTGTGTGTGTGTGGTGTGTGTGTGTGTGTTCAGGACGGGTCTGTTCACCCCTGACATGGCGTTTGAGACGATCGTGAAACGTCAGATCGCTCAGATTAAAGAACCGTGTCAGAAGTGTGTCGACATGGTGATCAGCGAGCTGGTCAACACGGTCAGACAGTGTACACAGAAGGTACCGCACACACACACACACACACACACACACACACACACACACACTGCCAGCTTTACCACCCCGTCCTCTACAAACTGTACTTTGGTATAAACTCCTGTTGCTGGTGTACGGTGGTCAGGAAGCGCTGTGAAGCGTGTAGAAGGCTGTTCCTGTGTTCCGAGTTACTTCCGTGTTACTTCCGTGTTACTTCCGTGTTGCTTCCGTGTTACTTCCGTGTTACTTCCATGTTACTTCCGTGTTACTACTTCCTGTCTCTTCCTGCAGCTGGCTCAGTATCCGATGCTCCGAGAGGAAATGGAGAGGATTGTGACGCAGCACATCAGAGACAGAGAAAGTCGTTCTAAAGAACAGGTGGGTTACATCAGTGACTCGATGCCACGGTATCGATTCTGAGAGACGTCTGACAGACAGAATGGCACAGGATGGACAGACAGGACGGGGATTACAGGATAGATCATCATGTATGACGTAGGTTATGTTTGTAAGGATGCAGCAGATGGACTTCAGCTGGAAACAAGAGAGGATGTAGAGACCGGGTCAGGCTCACTCACATTAGAATATTTCATTAAACTTGAGGATCGTAGCTAAAGACTCTACCTCCATCTGGACTTTTAGAAATCCTAAGAAGAGCCCTGCTCTCTGCTGAACTGCCTGTCTGTCCACCTGTCCATCTGTCTGTCTACCTGTCCATCTGTCTGTCCGTCTACCTGTCCGTGTGTCTGTCTGTCTGCCCATCTGTCTGTCCGTCTACCTGTCCGTCTGTCCGTCTACCTGTCTGTCCACCTGTCCATCTGTCTGTCTACCTGTCCATCTGTCTGTCCACCTGTCCATCTGTCTGTCCACCTGTCCATCTGTCTGTCCGTCTACCTGTCCGTGTGTCTGTCTGTCTGTCCGTCTGTCCATCTTCCTGTCCATCTGTCTCCTCAGGTGATGCTGTTGATCGACATCGAGCTTTCTTACGTCAACACCAACCATGAAGATTTTATCGGCTTTGCAAAGTGAGATACTTTAAACTCAGACCATCCTGGTTTGTCCAGGTGAGGTGTGTAATGATCGGTGTGTGTGTGTGTGTGTGTGTGTGTGTTTCAGTGCTCAGCAGAAGAGCAGTCAGATGAGCAAGAAGAAGGCAGCAGGAAACCAGGTGAGCAGCTGCTGATGGAGTGAAGGTGGATGAATGGATGATTTGTTTGTTCTCACCTCCTTCTCTCTCCATTCCTCTCTCTGCCTCTGTTGCCGTGGCAACCAGGACGAGATCATGGTGAGTGTGTGTTTTTGAGAGGAGTTTGACCTGGGAGGAGTTTTAGCCTCCTTCAGGGTGTATAAAGTGAAACAGGACAGTTTTTTATGTAACTTTAGGAACCAGATCCTACAGGAACGATGTGGCTTTGGTTGTTTACATTATGTGTCACGTACAGGTGATCCGTAAAGGATGGCTCACCATTAACAACATTGGGATCATGAAGGGTGGAGCTAAGGAGTATTGGTTCGTCCTGACCGCAGAGACGCTGTCCTGGTACAAAGATGACGAGGTAACACGTCTGAGCTGTGATTGGATCATTCAGTACTCACATTGTTGCTGCGCCCCCTCCAGGAGAAAGAGAAGAAGTACATGCTGCCGGTGGACAATCTGAAGTTGAAGGACATCGAGAAGAGCTTCATGTCGAGCAAACACATCTTTGCCCTGTTCAACACTGAACACAGGTCAGAAAGAAACCTACTGTGTGTGTGTGTGTGTGTGTGTGTGTGTGTGTGTGCCTCTCTTCCATCATAATAAATGGAGACCATTCTGCAGGAACGTGTACAAGGACTACCGTCAGCTGGAGTTGGCCAGTGAGTCTCAGGAGGAGGTGGACGGCTGGAAGGCTTCATTCCTTCGTGCTGGAGTGTATCCTGAACGCACCGTGGTACTCCTCACACACATTAACACATTACTTTATGCTTCCACATCGTACCAGACAGTACAGGCCTTTTACGATCAACTGGGGGGAAATGGAGGGGCAACAGCGGGAAGCCCAGCATAGCTCACCCTGGCCACATCCACCAGGAGGATCCTGAGGTGTTCCCTGTCCAGCTGGGAGACATAGTCCCTCCAGCAGGTCCTGAGTCTCCTCCTGGTGGGACGGAACACCTCACCAGCGAGGGAGGCATCCTAAACAGATGGGCAATGCACCCCGTCTGGTTTCTCTTATCCTTGAGGACGAACAGCTCTCCTCTGAGCTCCTCCCTCTATCAGAGACCCCCGCTGTGGGTGGTGACTGATCTGATCATCATTAAATACTCACATTGTTGACCCACATCCTTCAGCACTCAGGGTGGGCTGTAACTCCAGAGGGATCACACTCCTCAGCCTGCCTGGACGATCATTATGAAACATTATGAAAGTATATACTGAATAAGACCCAGCTTGTTTGGGTTATCATAGCTTATCGCTGGCTAGTCAGGGATTCTTAGAGAGGACATTTTGTTTGGGTTTGAAGAAGATTAGTTTCCATCCCAGACGTGGAACTACAGACCAGATCTCTTCAGAATCCTGGAGCGATCATGAATCAACCAGTCTACATGTATTTTGTGGATCTGAAGAAGGCATTCCATCGTACCCTTCAGGGATTACTGGTATGATCGGTGCCAGAGCCTGGTCTGTATTGTTGGCTGTAAGTTGGTTCCATTTCTGGTCAGGGTCTCGGAGGCTGCCCTTTCTCTGCAGCCGTGAAGGTGGGGGATCCGGTTACTGCACGTCATGGCGTTTGTTGCATGTTATCGTACATTTCTGCACACTGCAGGTGGAACGAGAGCTTCATCAGGATTTCTTTCTTTTTTCTTGCTGCCGTGGAGGACAAGGAAAAGGTGAGTTCCTGTTGCACGACTATAAGTGTGTGTTTGCACGAGTAAGCAGGTAAAAAAATATGTTTGGTTTATTTATTAGTGTATTTTATCTTTTTTTTTTTTTTACCTTTTTGTGCACTCAAAATAAAACGAGCAGTCAAAAATAATTAAAATACAAACAAATCCTCAAGTTGGCACCTTATCATGATGGTGGTGGTGGTGGGGCGGGGGGTTGTGTGCCCCAGTGATCCTAGGAGCTATGTTTTGGGGGGCTTAAGGCCCTTGGTAGGGTCATCCATGTCAAACGGGTTCTCGGTAAGTGTTGTTTGTGTACAGGTGTGTGTAAGCTACGTGTGTGTACGCTACGTGTGTGTAAGCTACGTGTGTGTAAGCTACGTGTGTGTACGCTACGTGTGTGTGTAAGCTACGTGTGTGTAAGCTACGTGTGTGTAAGCTACGTGTGTGTAAGCTACGTGTGTGTAAGCTACGTGTGTGTAAGCTACGTGTGTGTAAGCTACGTGTGTGTAAGCTACGTGTGTGTACGCTACGTGTGTGTAAGCTACGTGTGTGTAAGCTACGTGTGTGTAAGCTACGTGTGTGTAAGCTACGTGTGTGTACGCTACGTGTGTGTAAGCTACGTGTGTGTAAGCTACGTGTGTGTAAGCTACGTGTGTGTAAGCTACGTGTGTGTACGCTACGTGTGTGTACGCTACGTGTGTGTAAGCTACGTGTGTGTAAGCTACGTGTGTGTAAGCTACGTGTGTGTAAGCTACGTGTGTGTACGCTACGTGTGTGTAAGCTACGTGTGTGTAAGCTACGTGTGTGTAAGCTACGTGTGTGTACGCTACGTGTGTGTACGCTACGTGTGTGTAACCTACGTGTGTGTAAGCTACGTGTGTGTACGCTACGTGTGTGTAAGCTACGTGTGTGTACGCTACGTGTGTGTAACCTACGTGTGTGTAAGCTACGTGTGTGTACGCTACGTGTGTGTAAGCTACGTGTGTGTACGCTACGTGTGTGTAACCTACGTGTGTGTACGCTACGTGTGTGTAAGCTACGTGTGTGTAAGCTACGTGTGTGTAAGCTACGTGTGTGTAAGCTACGTGTGTGTAAGCTACGTGTGTGTAAGCTACGTGTGTGTAAGCTACGTGTGTGTAAGCTACGTGTGTGTAAGCTACGTGTGTGTAAGCTACGTGTGTGTAAGCTACGTGTGTGTAAGCTACGTGTGTGTAAGCTACGTGTGTGTGTAAGCTACGTGTGTGTAAGCTACGTGTGTGTAAGCTACGTGTGTGTAAGCTACGTGTGTGTAAGCTACGTGTGTGTAAGCTACGTGTGTGTAAGCTACGTGTGTGTAAGCTACGTGTGTGTAAGCTACGTGTGTGTAAGCTGTGTGTGTGTAACCTACGTGTGTGTAAGCTGCGTGTGTGTAAGCTGCGTGTGTGTAAGCTACGTGTGTGTAAGCTGTGTGTGTGTAACCTACGTGTGTGTAAGCTACGTGTGTGTAAGCTGTGTGTGTGTAAGCTACGTGTGTGTAAGCTGTGTGTGTGTGTAAGCTACGTGTGTGTAAGCTACGTGTGTGTAAGCTACGTGTGTGTAAGCTACGTGTGTGTAAGCTACGTGTGTGTAAGCTGTGTGTGTGTAAGCTACGTGTGTGTAAGCTGTGTGTGTGTGTAAGCTACGTGTGTGTAAGCTACGTGTGTGTAAGCTACGTGTGTGTAAGCTACGTGTGTGTACGCTACGTGTGTGTAAGCTACGTGTGTGTAAGCTACGTGTGTGTAAGCTACGTGTGTGTAAGCTACGTGTGTGTAAGCTACGTGTGTGTAACCTACGTGTGTGTAACCTACGTGTGTGTAAGCTACGTGTGTGTAACCTACGTGTGTGTAAGCTACGTGTGTGTACGCTACGTGTGTGTAAGCTGCGTGTGTGTACGCTACGTGTGTGTAAGCTACGTGTGTGTAAGCTACGTGTGTGTAAGCTACGTGTGTGTACGCTACGTGTGTGTAAGCTACGTGTGTGTAACCTACGTGTGTGTAAGCTACGTGTGTGTAACCTACGTGTGTGTAACCTACGTGTGTGTAAGCTACGTGTGTGTAACCTACGTGTGTGTAAGCTACGTGTGTGTAAGCTACGTGTGTGTAACCTACGTGTGTGTAAGCTACGTGTGTGTAACCTACGTGTGTGTAAGCTACGTGTGTGTAAGCTACGTGTGTGTAACCTACGTGTGTGTAACCTACGTGTGTGTAACCTACGTGTGTGTAACCTACGTGTGTGTAACCTACGTGTGTGTAAGCTACGTGTGTGTAAGCTACGTGTGTGTAACCTACGTGTGTGTAACCTACGTGTGTGTAACCTACGTGTGTGTAACCTACGTGTGTGTAAGCTACGTGTGTGTAAGCTACGTGTGTGTAACCTACGTGTGTGTAAGCTACGTGTGTGTAAGCTACGTGTGTGTAACCTACGTGTGTGTAACCTACGTGTGTGTAACCTACGTGTGTGTAAGCTACGTGTGTGTAAGCTACGTGTGTGTAACCTACGTGTGTGTAAGCTACGTGTGTGTAAGCTACGTGTGTGTAAGCTACGTGTGTGTAACCTACGTGTGTGTAACCTACGTGTGTGTAACCTACGTGTGTGTAACCTACGTGTGTGTAAGCTACGTGTGTGTAAGCTACGTGTGTGTACGCTACGTGTGTGTAAGCTACGTGTGTGTACGCTACGTGTGTGTAAGCTACGTGTGTGTAACCTACGTGTGTGTAACCTACGTGTGTGTAAGCTACGTGTGTGTAACCTACGTGTGTGTAAGCTACGTGTGTGTAACCTACGTGTGTGTAAGCTACGTGTGTGTAAGCTACGTGTGTGTAACCTACGTGTGTGTAACCTACGTGTGTGTAAGCTACGTGTGTGTAACCTACGTGTGTGTAACCTACGTGTGTGTAAGCTACGTGTGTGTAACCTACGTGTGTGTAACCTACGTGTGTGTAACCTACGTGTGTGTAACCTACGTGTGTGTAACCTACGTGTGTGTAACCTACGTGTGTGTAAGCTACGTGTGTGTACGCTACGTGTGTGTAAGCTACGTGTGTGTACGCTACGTGTGTGTAAGCTACGTGTGTGTAACCTACGTGTGTGTAACCTACGTGTGTGTAAGCTACGTGTGTGTAACCTACGTGTGTGTAACCTACGTGTGTGTAAGCTACGTGTGTGTAAGCTACGTGTGTGTAACCTACGTGTGTGTAACCTACGTGTGTGTAAGCTACGTGTGTGTAAGCTACGTGTGTGTAACCTACGTGTGTGTAACCTACGTGTGTGTAAGCTACGTGTGTGTAAGCTACGTGTGTGTAACCTACGTGTGTGTAACCTACGTGTGTGTAACCTACGTGTGTGTAAGCTACGTGTGTGTAACCTACGTGTGTGTAACCTACGTGTGTGTAAGCTACGTGTGTGTAACCTACGTGTGTGTAAGCTACGTGTGTGTAACCTACGTGTGTGTAACCTACGTGTGTGTAAGCTACGTGTGTGTAACCTACGTGTGTGTAACCTACGTGTGTGTAAGCTACGTGTGTGTAAGCTACGTGTGTGTAAGCTACGTGTGTGTAACCTACGTGTGTGTAAGCTACGTGTGTGTAACCTACGTGTGTGTAACCTACGTGTGTGTAACCTACGTGTGTGTAAGCTACGTGTGTGTAACCTACGTGTGTGTAAGCTACGTGTGTGTAAGCTACGTGTGTGTAAGCTACGTGTGTGTAAGCTACGTGTGTGTAAGCTACGTGTGTGTAACCTACGTGTGTGTAAGCTATGTGTGTGTAAGCTACGTGTGTGTAAGCTATGTGTGTGTAACCTACGTGTGTGTAACCTACGTGTGTGTAACCTACGTGTGTGTAACCTACGTGTGTGTAAGCTATGTGTGTGTAAGCTACGTGTGTGTAAGCTATGTGTGTGTAACCTACGTGTGTGTAACCTATGTGTGTGTAACCTACGTGTGTGTAACCTACGTGTGTGTAAGCTACGTGTGTGTAAGCTACGTGTGTGTAACCTACGTGTGTGTAAGCTATGTGTGTGTAAGCTACGTGTGTGTAACCTACGTGTGTGTAACCTACGTGTGTGTAACCTACGTGTGTGTAAGCTACGTGTGTGTAACCTACGTGTGTGTAACCTACGTGTGTGTAACCTACGTGTGTGTAAGCTACGTGTGTGTAACCTACGTGTGTGTAAGCTACGTGTGTGTAAGCTATGTGTGTGTAAGCTACGTGTGTGTAAGCTACGTGTGTGTACGCTACGTGTGTGTACGCTACGTGTGTGTAAGCTATGTGTGTGTAAGCTGCGTGTGTGTACGCTACGTGTGTGTAAGCTACGTGTGTGTAACCTACGTGTGTGTAAGCTACGTGTGTGTAAGCTACGTGTGTGTAAGCTACGTGTGTGTAAGCTACGTGTGTGTAAGCTACGTGTGTGTAAGCTACGTGTGTGTAAGCTACGTGTGTGTAAGCTACGTGTGTGTACGCTACGTGTGTGTAAGCTACGTGTGTGTAAGCTACGTGTGTGTACGCTACGTGTGTGTAAGCTACGTGTGTGTAAGCTACGTGTGTGTAAGCTACGTGTGTGTAAGCTACGTGTGTGTAAGCTACGTGTGTGTAAGCTACGTGTGTGTACGCTACGTGTGTGTACGCTACGTGTGTGTAAGCTACGTGTGTGTAAGCTACGTGTGTGTAAGCTACGTGTGTGTAAGCTACGTGTGTGTAAGCTACGTGTGTGTAAGCTACGTGTGTGTGTAAGCTACGTGTGTGTAAGCTACGTGTGTGTAAGCTACGTGTGTGTAAGCTACGTGTGTGTAAGCTACGTGTGTGTAAGCTACGTGTGTGTAACCTACGTGTGTGTAAGCTACGTGTGTGTAAGCTACGTGTGTGTGAGCTACGTGTGTGTGAGCTACGTGTGTGTGTAAGCTACGTGTGTGTAAGCTACGTGTGTGTAAGCTACGTGTGTGTGAGCTACGTGTGTGTGTAAGCTACGTGTGTGTAAGCTACGTGTGTGTAAGCTACGTGTGTGTAAGCTACGTGTGTGTAACCTACGTGTGTGTAAGCTACGTGTGTGTAAGCTACGTGTGTGTAACCTACGTGTGTGTAAGCTACGTGTGTGTAAGCTACGTGTGTGTAAGCTACGTGTGTGTAACCTACGTGTGTGTAAGCTACGTGTGTGTAAGCTACGTGTGTGTAAGCTACGTGTGTGTACGCTACGTGTGTGTAAGCTACGTGTGTGTAAGCTACGTGTGTGTAAGCTACGTGTGTGTAAGCTACGTGTGTGTAAGCTACGTGTGTGTACGCTACGTGTGTGTAAGCTACGTGTGTGTAAGCTACGTGTGTGTAACCTACGTGTGTGTAAGCTACGTGTGTGTAAGCTACGTGTGTGTAAGCTACGTGTGTGTACGCTACGTGTGTGTACGCTACGTGTGTGTGAGCTACGTGTGTGTGTACGCTACGTGTGTGTACGCTACGTGTGTGTGTACGCTACGTGTGTGTAAGCTACGTGTGTGTAAGCTACGTGTGTGTAAGCTACGTGTGTGTACGCTACGTGTGTGTGAGCTACGTGTGTGTAAGCTACGTGTGTGTGAGCTACGTGTGTGTAAGCTACGTGTGTGTGTAAGCTACGTGTGTGTACGCTACGTGTGTGTGAGCTACGTGTGTGTAAGCTACGTGTGTGTAAGCTACGTGTGTGTAAGCTACGTGTGTGTAAGCTACGTGTGTGTGTAAGCTACGTGTGTGTGTAAGCTACGTGTGTGTAAGCTACGTGTGTGTAAGCTACGTGTGTGTAAGCTACGTGTGTGTGTAAGCTACGTGTGTGTACGCTACGTGTGTGTACGCTGTGTGTGTGTAAGCTACGTGTGTGTAAGCTGTGTGTGTGTGTAAGCTACGTGTGTGTAAGCTACGTGTGTGTAAGCTACGTGTGTGTAAGCTGTGTGTGTAAGCTACGTGTGTGTAAGCTACGTGTGTGTAAGCTACGTGTGTGTAAGCTACGTGTGTGTAAGCTACGTGTGTGTAAGCTACGTGTGTGTAAGCTGTGTGTGTGTGTAAGCTACGTGTGTGTAAGCTACGTGTGTGTAAGCTACGTGTGTGTAAGCTACGTGTGTGTAAGCTACGTGTGTGTAAGCTACGTGTGTGTAAGCTACGTGTGTGTAAGCTACGTGTGTGTAAGCTGTGTGTGTGTGTAAGCTACGTGTGTGTAAGCTACGTGTGTGTAAGCTGTGTGTGTAAGCTGTGTGTGTAAGCTACGTGTGTGTGTAAGCTACGTGTGTGTAAGCTGTGTGTGTGTGTAAGCTACGTGTGTGTAAGCTACGTGTGTGTAAGCTACGTGTGTGTAAGCTACGTGTGTGTGTAAGCTATGTGTGTGTAAGCTGTGTGTGTGTGTAAGCTACGTGTGTGTAAGCTACGTGTGTGTAAGCTACGTGTGTGTAAGCTGTGTGTGTAAGCTACGTGTGTGTGTAAGCTACGTGTGTGTAAGCTACGTGTGTGTAAGCTACGTGTGTGTAAGCTGTGTGTGTGTGTAAGCTACGTGTGTGTAAGCTGTGTGTGTAAGCTGTGTGTGTAAGCTACGTGTGTGTAAGCTACGTGTGTGTAAGCTACGTGTGTGTAAGCTACGTGTGTGTAAGCTGTGTGTGTAAGCTGTGTGTGTAAGCTACGTGTGTGTGTAAGCTACGTGTGTGTAAGCTACGTGTGTGTAAGCTACGTGTGTGTAAGCTGTGTGTGTAAGCTGTGTGTGTAAGCTACGTGTGTGTAAGCTACGTGTGTGTAAGCTACGTGTGTGTAACCTACGTGTGTGTAAGCTACGTGTGTGTAAGCTACGTGTGTGTAAGCTACGTGTGTGTAACCTACGTGTGTGTAAGCTACGTGTGTGTAAGCTACGTGTGTGTAAGCTACGTGTGTGTAAGCTACGTGTGTGTAAGCTGTGTGTGTGTAAGCTGTGTGTGTGTAAGCTGTGTGTGTAAGCTACGTGTGTGTAAGCTACGTGTGTGTGTAAGCTGTGTGTGTAAGCTGTGTGTGTAAGCTGTGTGTGTGTAAGCTGTGTGTGTAAGCTACGTGTGTGTGTAAGCTGTGTGTGTAAGCTGTGTGTGTAAGCTGTGTGTGTGTGTAAGCTACGTGTGTGTGTAAGCTGTGTGTGTAAGCTGTGTGTGTAAGCTGTGTGTGTGTGTAAGCTACGTGTGTGTGTAAGCTGTGTGTGTGTAAGCTGTGTGTGTAAGCTACGTGTGTGTAAGCTGTGTGTGTGTAAGCTACGTGTGTGTAAGCTGTGTGTGTGTAAGCTGTGTGTGTGTAAGCTGTGTGTGTGTAAGCTGTGTGTGTGTAAGCTACGTGTGTGTGTAAGCTGTGTGTGTGTAAGCTGTGTGTGTAAGCTACGTGTGTGTAAGCTGTGTGTGTGTAAGCTACGTGTGTGTAAGCTGTGTGTGTGTAAGCTGTGTGTGTGTAAGCTGTGTGTGTGTAAGCTACATGTGTGTAAGCTACGTGTGTGTGTAAGCTGTGTGTGTAAGCTGTGTGTGTAAGCTGTGTGTGTGTGTAAGCTACGTGTGTGTGTAAGCTGTGTGTGTAAGCTGTGTGTGTGTAAGCTGTGTGTGTAAGCTGTGTGTGTGTAAGCTACGTGTGTGTGTAAGCTGTGTGTGTGTAAGCTACGTGTGTGTAAGCTACGTGTGTGTGTAAGCTGTGTGTGTAAGCTGTGTGTGTAAGCTGTGTGTGTGTGTAAGCTACGTGTGTGTGTAAGCTGTGTGTGTAAGCTGTGTGTGTGTAAGCTGTGTGTGTGTAAGCTACGTGTGTGTAAGCTACGTGTGTGTAAGCTACGTGTGTGTAACGTACGTGTGTGTAAGCTACGTGTGTGTAAGCTACGTGTGTGTAAGCTACGTGTGTGTAAGCTGTGTGTGTGTAAGCTGTGTGTGTAAGCTGTGTGTGTAAGCTACGTGTGTGTAAGCTACGTGTGTGTAAGCTACGTGTGTGTAAGCTACGTGTGTGTAAGCTGTGTGTGTAAGCTGTGTGTGTAAGCTACGTGTGTGTAAGCTACGTGTGTGTAAGCTACGTGTGTGTAAGCTGTGTGTGTAAGCTACGTGTGTGTAAGCTACGTGTGTGTAAGCTACGTGTGTGTAACCTACGTGTGTGTAAGCTACGTGTGTGTAAGCTACGTGTGTGTAAGCTGTGTGTGTGTAAGCTGTGTGTGTAAGCTACGTGTGTGTAAGCTGTGTGTGTAAGCTACGTGTGTGTAAGCTACGTGTGTGTAACCTACGTGTGTGTAAGCTACGTGTGTGTAAGCTACGTGTGTGTAAGCTACGTGTGTGTAAGCTGTGTGTGTAAGCTACGTGTGTGTAAGCTACGTGTGTGTAACCTACGTGTGTGTAAGCTACGTGTGTGTAAGCTGTGTGTGTAACCTACGTGTGTGTAACCTACGTGTGTGTAAGCTACGTGTGTGTAAGCTGTGTGTGTGTAAGCTGTGTGTGTAAGCTGTGTGTGTAAGCTACGTGTGTGTAAGCTACGTGTGTGTAACCTACGTGTGTGTAAGCTGTGTGTGTGTAAGCTGTGTGTGTGTAAGCTGTGTGTGTGTAAGCTGTGTGTGTGTAAGCTGTGTGTGTGTAAGCTGTGTGTGTGTAAGCTGTGTGTGTGTAAGCTGTGTGTGTGTAAGCTGTGTGTGTAAGCTACGTGTGTGTAAGCTGTGTGTGTGTGTAAGCTACGTGTGTGTAAGCTACGTGTGTGTAAGCTGTGTGTGTGTAAGCTGTGTGTGTGTAAGCTACGTGTGTGTAAGCTGTGTGTGTGTAAGCTACGTGTGTGTAAGCTACGTGTGTGTAAGCTGTGTGTGTAAGCTACGTGTGTGTAAGCTACGTGTGTGTAAGCTACGTGTGTGTAAGCTACGTGTGTGTAACCTACGTGTGTGTAAGCTGTGTGTGTGTAAGCTACGTGTGTGTAAGCTACGTGTGTGTAAGCTGTGTGTGTGTAAGCTGTGTGTGTAAGCTACGTGTGTGTAAGCTGTGTGTGTGTAAGCTGTGTGTGTGTAAGCTACGTGTGTGTAAGCTACGTGTGTGTAAGCTACGTGTGTGTAACCTACGTGTGTGTAAGCTACGTGTGTGTAAGCTACGTGTGTGTAAGCTGTGTGTGTGTAACCTACGTGTGTGTAAGCTACGTGTGTGTAACCTACGTGTGTGTAAGCTGTGTGTGTGTACGCTACGTGTGTGTAAGCTACGTGTGTGTAAGCTACGTGTGTGTAAGCTGTGTGTGTGTAAGCTGTGTGTGTGTAAGCTGTGTGTGTAAGCTACGTGTGTGTGTAAGCTGTGTGTGTGTAAGCTGTGTGTGTGTAAGCTACGTGTGTGTGTAAGCTGTGTGTGTGTAAGCTGTGTGTGTGTAAGCTGTGTGTGTGTAAGCTGTGTGTGTAAGCTGTGTGTGTAACCTACGTGTGTGTAAGCTGTGTGTGTGTAAGCTGTGTGTGTGTAAGCTGTGTGTGTGTAAGCTACGTGTGTGTGTAAGCTGTGTGTGTGTAAGCTGTGTGTGTGTAAGCTACGTGTGTGTGTAAGCTGTGTGTGTGTAAGCTGTGTGTGTGTAAGCTGTGTGTGTGTAAGCTGTGTGTGTGTAAGCTGTGTGTGTAACCTACGTGTGTGTAAGCTACGTGTGTGTGTAAGCTACGTGTGTGTGTAAGCTGTGTGTGTAAGCTGTGTGTGTAAGCTGTGTGTGTGTAAGCTGTGTGTGTGTAAGCTGTGTGTGTGTAAGCTGTGTGTGTAAGCTACGTGTGTGTACGCTACGTGTGTGTACGCTACGTGTGTGTAAGCTGTGTGTGTAAGCTACGTGTGTGTGTAAGCTGTGTGTGTGTAAGCTGTGTGTGTAAGCTGTGTGTGTAAGCTGTGTGTGTGTAAGCTGTGTGTGTGTAAGCTGTGTGTGTGTAAGCTGTGTGTGTAAGCTACGTGTGTGTACGCTACGTGTGTGTACGCTACGTGTGTGTAAGCTGTGTGTGTAAGCTGTGTGTGTGTAAGCTGTGTGTGTGTAAGCTGTGTGTGTAAGCTGTGTGTGTGTAAGCTGTGTGTGTGTAAGCTGTGTGTGTGTAAGCTGTGTGTGTAAGCTACGTGTGTGTACGCTACGTGTGTGTACGCTACGTGTGTGTAAGCTGTGTGTGTAAGCTGTGTGTGTGTAAGCTGTGTGTGTGTAAGCTACGTGTGTGTAAGCTACGTGTGTGTAAGCTACGTGTGTGTACGCTACGTGTGTGTAAGCTACGTGTGTGTAAGCTACGTGTGTGTAAGCTACGTGTGTGTAAGCTACGTGTGTGTAAGCTACGTGTGTGTACGCTACGTGTGTGTACGCTACGTGTGTGTAAGCTACGTGTGTGTACGCTACGTGTGTGTAAGCTACGTGTGTGTACGCTACGTGTGTGTAAGCTACGTGTGTGTAAGCTACGTGTGTGTAACCTACGTGTGTGTAAGCTACGTGTGTGTAAGCTACGTGTGTGTAAGCTACGTGTGTGTAAGCTACGTGTGTGTAAGCTGCGTGTGTGTAAGCTACGTGTGTGTAAGCTACGTGTGTGTAAGCTACGTGTGTGTAAGCTACGTGTGTGTAAGCTACGTGTGTGTAAGCTACGTGTGTGTAAGCTACGTGTGTGTAAGCTACGTGTGTGTAAGCTGCGTGTGTGTAAGCTACGTGTGTGTAAGCTACGTGTGTGTAAGCTACGTGTGTGTAAGCTACGTGTGTGTAAGCTACGTGTGTGTACGCTACGTGTGTGTGAGCTACGTGTGTGTAAGCTACGTGTGTGTAAGCTACGTGTGTGTAAGCTACGTGTGTGTAAGCTACGTGTGTGTACGCTACGTGTGTGTACGCTGTGTGTGTAAGCTACGTGTGTGTGAGCTACGTGTGTGTGTAAGCTACGTGTGTGTACGCTACGTGTGTGTGAGCTACGTGTGTGTAAGCTACGTGTGTGTGTAAGCTACGTGTGTGTAAGCTACGTGTGTGTAAGCTACGTGTGTGTAAGCTGTGTGTGTAAGCTGTGTGTGTAAGCTACGTGTGTGTAAGCTACGTGTGTGTAAGCTGTGTGTGTGTGTAAGCTACGTGTGTGTAAGCTGTGTGTGTAAGCTACGTGTGTGTAAGCTACGTGTGTGTAAGCTGTGTGTGTGTGTAAGCTACGTGTGTGTAAGCTGTGTGTGTAAGCTACGTGTGTGTAAGCTACGTGTGTGTAAGCTGTGTGTGTGTGTAAGCTACGTGTGTGTAAGCTAC
>CACRXE010000036.1:667004-692004 GCA_902685375.1 Neostethus bicornis
CACTGCAGACCAGTGGTGCAGGGTCCGGCAGGGGAAGTGAGGGACACCAGGTTTTAAATAATCTGAAAGAATCTCCTGGGGAGTGGGACCAGGTGTGTAAGTCAGGGCAGAGGGCAGGATTAGGAGAGAAGGACCAGTGGAACCAGACTGTCTCCAGATTCTAGAAGTGAATTAAAAACTGTTTTATATCATTTTCTCTGTTTTTTTTCGTCTGATAAGAAACTTTTTCAAAGAGAAATGTTTAAAAATAATTCCATAAAACAGGTTAAAGAGACCCGTTTAAAATCCCAGTAACCACTAACAGCTCTTCTTATTGAACCAGTTACAAACCCATTCTGAAGGAAGTAACTCCTCGTTTCTTCTTCTTTGTTTGTTTGTTTGTTTGTGATTTTTCTCTCCAGTCGTCCCAGTAAAGGTAGCCCCGCCCATGGAGAGAGCCCCCAGTCTTCTATTGAGGGTTAACTGGACGTGTTTGTGTCTCTACCGTGTTTCTGTGAACTTCTCAGTAATAGTTACATCGTGACTTATTGATCAGCAATACTGCGTGCATGAACCATGTGATGTGGCTACCGTTGCCTTGGAGATGCTTCACCCGTTCTGGATCTTCAGGTCTAACGTCGGTAGCTCCTGATGTTTATTTTTTAAGACTGAGATTTTTTCTTTACAGTGTAAAGTTATTTTCATCATGTTTGTTTATTGATCTGTTTATGGATTTATTTATTTATTTTATTTATTTATTGTCAGTAAAGCTGTAATTTCCTGTGATAGATGTAGAACACTAGACGCTGACCCCAACCTCCCCACCCTCTGATAGAACCAGTCCCTCTGGTTCTGTTTGCTCCCAGTGGTTCCAGTCTCTGATTTAGCCGGGACCATCTGGTCCAAAGGTGGACACGATGGTCAGCTGATGCCATGACGATTGAACTGTACCTGTGTTGGTGTTTGCATGTGGCGCCGTGGGGCACGCCGCTGTGTGTCCCAGCTCAGCCTCGGACACACAATCCCCCCCGTTCCCCCTCAGCGTCCCCGACCATATGTTGGTAAACGTTCCCTCCGTAAGGTGTTAATCTATGTTCCACAGAAGATTATTAGAAATGTAATCATAGTGATGATGTTATATGTGAGGAACAGAAATATGCAGTGGCCCACACTATGTGTGTGTGTGTGAGTGTGTGTGTGCATGTGTGTAGTGATGTTGTGTAACCTCATAACATGTAAAAAAAAAAAAGGGCCGACACTCATAAATAAAGTATATGACTGAAAATTAGAGTTGATTTTTTTTTCACTACTGAAGTAAACTTTTATTTATTGTTCTGAAGAAAACTAAAAACCATCAAAACTGTAAAAAATAAAGATAACTTTATAATAAACCAAAACAAACTATTCTCTGAGCTGGACGACTCAGAGAGCACTGGTGTCCTAAATAAGACGGGCCTCGTCCTCTAGAGGAGAACGCTGTTTAAGAGCTTTTATGACATCATTGTTTCTCTGTAGTGTCCTCCTGGAGGAATGACGGAGAGGAATGAGGTGAAACTAGACAAGCTGGTCAGGGGAACTAGTTCTGTCCTGGACCTTTATTTGGACTCCACAGGTTAGAGGGGGATGGTGATCCGAGGGTCCATATCACCCCTCCCACCGTCTGAGACAGTGAGGAGCCTGAGCAGCTCGTTCAGTCAGAGACTTCTGCCAGAGTGTAAAAGTCTGTTACAGACGTACTTAATCTGGTGTCTACAAAAAAAAGACTTTAAGAATTTATTCCGTTCTGTTCCGTCGTCTTCCGCTTATCTGAGGTCAGGTCACGGGGGCAAAAGACTGGAAGCCCAGGCTTCTCTCATCCCGGCTGCATCCTCCAGCTCACCCAGGAGGATCCTGAGGTGTTGCCTGTCCAGCTGTGAGACATATTCTCTGCAGCGGGTTCGGGGTCTGCCTCTGGGTCTCCTCGGGCACGTGCCCGAAACACCTCACCAGCGAGGAGTTCAGGAAGCATCCTAATCGGATGCCCGCACCACCCCTCTCGACCTGGAGGAGCACCGGCTCTACTCCGAGCTCCTCCCTCTCTGAAAGAGAGCCCAGCCACCCTGCAGATAAAGATCATTTCAGCTGCTTGTATCCGCGTTCTCATTCTTTCGATCAGTGGTTACCATGGTGAAGGTAGGAACCGATGCAGCGTCCTAATTGTTGCGGATGCTGCACTGATCTGTCTGTCAATCTCACGCTCCATCGTTCCCCACCATGAACGAGATCCTGAAATATTTAAACTACTCCACCTGGTGCAGGACCCTGCCCCAACGCCTTTTCCAGGTGAGCACCCTGATTTGGGGGTTCTGATTCCCGTCCCCACTCAGCAGCGGTCCAGCAAGAGCTGGAGATCACAGCCTGATGAAGCCAATAGAACCACATCCTTCATCATGGAAGAGATGGTTCACCAGTGACCCTGGCAGGACGACCCGCGGCTCTAGTTCTAATCATTTATTAATTTAATCTTATTATTCTAGCGTGTCTTCGGCCGTTTGTTTCTTTTCAAATTTAAAAAATACTCTTCTTGCTTTGAACTTAGTTTGATTTTAAAAAAGATGTTTTTATTATAGAAAAATCTTTAGTAACAAATTAGAAAGAAGCCGAGAAGAAAAATACCACCAAAAACTTGTGAGGTTGATATTTAGATGATTAAAAAAGTCTGTCTTCGTTCGGTAATAAGTGATTGTAAACAGAGAGTGTTTTTTTTCTTCTGGTTTCTATTAACTGTCTTCTCTAGGTGCAGTGGCGGCTGGTGGTAAAAAAAAACTGGGGGGGGCGCACATTTTTCAAACACACACAAATTTATTTTTTTTTTAGATATATTATATAAAAGTATATATAATCAATATATATAAAATAAATATAAAATTATTCGTGACAATATGTGTCTGTTTTTGGTGACTTCTTCATTATGTTTCTTTATGCCAGTTCGGTAACCTTCATTTAATTGTACCAGGATGTTACTACTGCCAAAAACACCTAGCTTATAGCTACTATCAAGATGGGTGCGGCAAGTTTCATGACGTTTGCACTTTTCAGACAAATGCTTCAAGTCACTCACCCCTGTTGATATCCACACCTTTTCAGCTGCTGCTGAACTAAACAATAAGCAGGGGAAACAAAAAAAGTGTTTCTCATCCAGTGTTTCTTATCCTCTCACATAAAACCAGAGGTGTCAAAAGTACCAACATTTTCTACTCAAGTAGAAGTATAAATACCGAGTTAAAAACTACTTTAGTAAAAGTAGAAGTATCAACTCAAGTTTTTACTTAAGTAAAAGTAAAAAGTAACCTATTTTAAAACTACTTAAAGTAAAAAAAGTAAAAGTAATTTTCAGAAAAAAAGGAATATTGTTAACAAAAGCGTATGAACATATTTTTTAACTATTATCACATGCTTTAAGGAGCAGAAAATATGATAATAAATGAAAGTGTTTTGGTGAAACTTTATGAATCAGAAACATTTATTTCTTAATAATCTTTATTGGAAATCGATTAATGAACACAATCAAATGTATTAACATAAGCAGGGCATTATGTAACGTCCCTTCAGCTACCAAGCTTCACTCTGCATCACCTAATTTAACCAACTTCAGCAGACACAAACACACTCAATGTAAAAAAAAAAAAAAATAAATGAAAAAAAAAAATGACCAAAAGGCTTTTTTAAGCCTTGAAGGCAGCTAGTTTTCAAAGTTCTTTGAGGCAATACTGAATAGTCTTTAACAAGTTGATAAGGTTGGGAGTGCCACATAAAGCCTGCGTGACACCTGGAACCAGCGTTGCCAGGTGGGAGGTGCTGGATTATCGTACTAATGACGTAAAATTATCGTATTTTACAAAAAATATCGTACACCCAGTAAAACCACGCCCATTGACAAAATCACACCCTTTACATGCACTCGTAAGGCAGTGGGAGTGAAAGAAACACACAGGAGGAAAAATCCTTGGATTCTTTTTCTAAAATTTTAAGAACTGTAAAAATGAAAAAATAACCAGGGAAACAAGATTTTAATAAACCCAGAAAGAAACCAGTAGGGGCGGGACTTAGGAGACGGTATATATAAATTTATATATATATATATCTACATATATATGTGTACATATAAGGTTTTTTTTTTATGTTAACCCAAACATCTACATGATACAAAATCTAAGCGATGTGTAGTTTTAATCTCCTCAGTCAGTCTTTATAAACTAATCAATAACATTTTGGATGCTTTTAAGCACAAATACTTCATCCACTACTATTTATGGATTAATCAGTTCAGTTAGCTTTGTTTCTAAAGATAAAATAGTGCGTCACAGATCAAAGTTATTTTTATAAAAATACCATCTACAACATTTTCAGCAAAGACGTTTACAATAACCGCAGACTCAAAATAATAATAAAAAAAAAAACATTTCTTTGCTGTTGTTTTTTTTTTTTAAATTGATAATTCAATCAAAGTTCAGTGTTGCAGCATCAGAAACACTTTGATTTCCGAGCCCGACTCTCAAACACGGAAATTGACGTCCCTGCTCTTTAAAAGTTTGTGGGCGGGGCTACTCGCCCCAAAGTAATGATTGACTGGACCTTTCAGCCAATCATTCATCTGTTCCTTTGTTTGATGCATTCAGGGTTCATAAAAAAAAAAACTCCGACAAACAGTCGCGGCTTTTTAACGGTGACAAAATGGCGAAAGTAGTGAATACTTTTTATAAAATAACGAAGTAAAAGTACAGATAATTGCATAAAAAAGTAGTGAGTAAAAGTAAAAAGTAGACAAAAAATAATTACTTCGTTAAAGTAAAGATAACGAGATTTTCTACTTGAGTAAGGTAACGAAGTAGTCTTACTTCGCTACTTGACACCTCTGCATAAAAGCATCCGCGATCTCCACTGTTTTGTTGCACGGTCAAATCTGGGGTGTCCAGTCCAAGCTCCTTCACTCTTCTTTTTTCTTCTTTAGAACGCTTAGAAAACGGATTCTGTAAAAGGGACGACACTGAATTCTCTTTAAAAAACCCACTAGCTTTGTTAGCAACTAAACTAGCTTCCAACGCCATGATGAAGACTCCCAGAATTCCGCAGTGAAAAGAAAGGGCGTGGCGTGGGTGGGATTTATAGGTCAGCTTATAGCTAATTGATTGGTTCATGTAACAGACTGACAGAGAGGATAACCTATCACACACCCGATGGGCGGAAAATCTCTGCGCCCCGCGGGCGTGGTTATGGTTTGCAATACACATGAATAGGAAAAAAATTTAGAACTGACGTCACGTTTTTTCCATAAAAACCGGAAGCCACATACACACCAATACGTTTACCTGGGAGGGCGTACCTACCTTGTGCCCTCGTTCCGGTTTGCACAGGAAGTAAGAAAATAAAATAAAATAAAACGGTGTAAAACATTATTAAAATGCATGTAATCTTCAAACTCGACAGTTTTGCATACTTATAAACACATACATGTTTATATATGTATATATAGATATATATGCTTATATATTTTTTGGTGATCAGGTCGGGGGGGGGCGGCGCCCCTGCGCCACACGTCACCAGCCGCCACTGTCTAGGTGGATAGATGGTGACCTTAGTGACCTGTAAGAAAACAATCAGGTATAAACACAGGTCTGTAACGGTCCGGCACCATGCCGTCTGATAACCTTGATTTAAACTGAAAACAAGACGAAGTAAATATTTTTCAGACACACTATTCTAATTTTTTTTTTTGGATTTCTGTAAATTGAACTATTGTGATAAATTAATTTCTCTTTGGTGAAAAATGAATAAATAAATAAAGTCACTCTCGTCTCATATTTAACAGTTTTAAATTAAACCTGATCTCAGTAAACCAATCTAACCAATCAGGAGATAACTAATGAGTTCACTAATTAAAAAAAAGAGTTGTCTAAATATTTGATCGATTTATTAGACTTAACCAAAATTAAAGGTTAGGAAAATTAACAAAAGTTACCGTACAGACTTCCAGGGTGGGGTCACAGGGCGACAGCCTCAGCAGGAAGCTCAGATTTCCACCATTTGAGCCTCTTAACTCATCCTGGAGGATCTCGATGTATTCTCTGCAAGATTTAGTGTCTCCTGCAGGACCTGGGTCTGCCTCTAGGTCTCCTCCTGGTGGGATGGAACACCAAACCACATGCCTGAGCCCCCCCATCTGGAGCCACCAGATGCCTGAGCCACCCCATCTGGATTCTCAGACAATAGAAAATCAGAACGCCCATTGGTCCATGGTTGGTAGAGAGGGCGTTAAAGGAACATGGTCAGGTTTGTTTTGGGAATAGGCCGATTTGAGGCCTTGAGTCTGTACTGTGGTCTCCATGGTAACCAGACAATGGAATTGTTCATGTTTGTTTTTGTCTTACGGAGTAGTTTATGAACCAGAGCCAGTCTGACATTTAGAACCTGTACGGCCTCCAGACTGCAGGTCTCTTCCGTTACAGTTTGAAGGATCAGAGTTTGTATCATTCCAAAGAGAAAGTCTGGAAGAAGAAGCTTCGCTGACCAATCAGTAGAATCCTGATGATTAACTTTCCAAACATGTGGGACTTCTATATCTCTGACCATCAGCACCGTCAGACTTTCTTAAACGAGTCCATGATGTTCCTGCAAGAAATGAACCTTTAGGACCAGAGGGCTCCCAGTAGTCAAGTCAATTATGTTTGAACACCCCAATATCACAAAACAATTTTTTCAACTGGTTTCACGTTCATTTGAACAAGATTGGAAAAAAAAGTACAAAAACATAGAACGAAAAGAAAAAATGTAAACAAACACACAAAAACTTCCGTTCCGTCATCTTCCGCTTGTTCCGGGGTCGGGTCGCGGGGGCAACAGCCTCAAACGGGCAGCCCAGGCCTCTCTCTCCCTGGCTGCATCATCCAGCTCACCCAAAACTAACCAAACAAAACCTAGCTGAACATTTTAGTACATTAGTGCTCTTAGACCCTCCTTCACGGTGACGAAGAACTCCGAAAAATACAGCAGTTGGAAAAAAAAAAACTTGATGTGGAGGAGAGATTACTTCACACACATACAGAACATGCAAACTTCCCACAGACACCCAGTGTTTCAAGACTCACCCTCTCTTCAGGAACCTTCTTACTGTGGGTCACGGTGCTAACCATCCCACCACCATGCTGCACGGACAGTTCGTTCTGGCAGGTTTAGTTCTGATTGAGATAAATTTCTACTTTAAGTGAATTATCCAGAGTTCAAATGAGACCAGAGTAAAACCGTGTCTTTGCAGCGGGGGGCGCTACATCCTTTCAGTGTGCCACGGCCTCAGACAAACTTACTAAATTAGAGGAAGAGGAAGGAAGAGAGATCAGCAGTAAAAGACAAAGAGAACATTTCAGCATGAAGAAGAAAGAATAAAGTTTCCAGTAGACATGTCGTCCCCTCGACCGGAGAATAAGACCGGTGAGTTTTTCCGCCATGTTGCTCACTTCTTCTTAATTCCGTTACTCGATGTAACTGGAACAAATTCTCTTCTTTTCAGCCGCTCACTTTGCTCAGACTCTCACCATGAAGCTGAAAGGGAAGCTCAACACACAGTTGGTCAAACTCTCAGAGCGAGCGAAGCCCACCTCACCGCTCAAGGTCCAACCCTTGGACCTCAACCAGGTATCCAACGGTTGCCATGGGGATTCACACCTTTTTTAGAGCGGGAAAAAATGGGATCTTTTTCAGGATGCTTGTTTTAAAAAGAATTTTCTACAGAGCATAGTAACATTGAACCATGTGAAAAAAAAAAAGACCAATCAGAGGAAGAAAGAAAATTTAAAAAGATAAAGAAGAAAAAAAGGTTTAAATTTAGCACAGCTAAGAATCCCAGAATCAAACGCTGTTATCACTAAATTCCCAAGGACAGGAAAACTCTACTGTTTAATCTAGTGTCCGATTAAAAACAGAGTTTCATTTTTCACAGCATTGTTTACGTTTTTCTGAGGACCATCTTAAAGTTAGTGTCTTGAGTTTTTCTGACCATTCTTAAACAGTTCCTCTTTCACATACATACCGCTGTTAAACTGGCTGCCTGGAGGAGCTGCTACAGCCATCCTGTTTTCTAAGTCCAGTCGGTATGCTGGACATGGTGTGGTATGGTAGAGGACAATCTGTACCCCAGTTATCAGTTTAATATTCAGAACCACAACTGTCCAGTAAGAAGTCATTGTGGAAACGGCCTCAGCAGGAACTGCATAGAGACCATGTCTCACAGCTGGGCAGGGGACAACTCGGATCCTCCTGGGTGAGCAGGAGAATGTATGGGTGAGGGGTGAGGGAAGCCTAGGTTTCCCGTCTGAGGCTCTTGCCCCCGCGGGCCAGCCCCGGATGAGCGGAACACAACAGAATAGATCGACCAGATATTAATTTTCATAACTTACCCGATGAAGGGAGAATGTGTTACAACTACAAGGTAACAGAGCCAGAACAGTCGCCATAGTAACTGAATTACAGATGTTCATTTTCAAGAATACTAAAGAAGAAGAGGATGGCTCGGTGGGTAGGGCGACCGCTCTGTAACCGGAAGGTCGCAGGTTCAATCCCCTGCCCAGAGTCCATGCCGAGGTGTCCTTGAGCAAGACACCGAACCCCCAGTTGCTTCTGATGATAGTGGTCTGCGCCTTGCATGGTAGCTCCCATCATCAGGAATGAATGTTGTGTGTGTGAATGATTGTATGGAGTGAATGAATAATGCACATATACTGTTTATGTAAAGCGTCTTTGAGTGTCTAGAAAAGCGCTATATAAGTTCAATGCATTATTATTATTATAAAGAAGAAGAGGTCAAAGAAGAAGAGGCGGAAGACGCGTACATCGGCAGAGAGAGAAGAGAAACCTAAAGAGTCTAGGACTTAGGGTGGGAACTTTGAATGTTGGTACTATGACGGGTAAAGGTAGAGAGTTAGTTGACATGATGGAGAGAAGAAAAGTAGACATCCTGTGTGTCCAGGAGACTAGATGGAAAGGCAGCAAGGCTAGAAGTCTGGGAGCGGGGTTCAAGTTGTTCTATCACGGTGTAGATAGGAAGAGGAATGGTGTAGGAGTTATAGTGAAGGAAGAGTTTGTTGGGAATGTTCTGGAGGTAAAAAGAAGGTCAGACAGGGTGATGAGCTTAAAGCTAGAAATTGAAGGGGTAATGTTAAACGTTGTTTGTGGGTATGCGCCACAGGTAGGATGTGAGGTCGAGGAGAAAGAGAAATTTTGGTCAGACCTTGATGAGGCGATCCAGAGCATCCCTAGAAGTGAGAGAGTTGTTATTGGAGCAGACTTCAATGGCCACGTTAGTGCAGGAAACAGAGATGATGAGGAGGTGATGGGCAGGTTTGGTCTCCAGAACAGGAATGCAGAAGGACAGATGGTGATCGACTTTCAAAAAGAATGGAATTGGCTGTAGTGAATACTTTCTTTAAGAAAAGGCTGGAACACAAGGTGACTTATAAGAGTGGAGGAAGGAGCACACAGGTTGATTACATTTTGTGTAGGCGGTGTAATCTGAAAGAGATCAGTGACTGCAAAGTTGTAGCAGGAGACAGTGTAGCCAAACAGCACAGGATGGTGGTGTGTAAGATGACCATAGCAGTGAGGAAGTTTAAGAAGATGAAGGAAGTGCAGAAGACTAAATGGTGGAAACTGAAAAAGGAAGAGTGCTGCTTGAACTTTATAAAGGAGTTGAGACAGGCTCTTGGTGGGCAGGAGAAGCTTCCAGATGACTAGACAACTACAGCTAATGTGATCAGGGAGACAGGCAAGAGAGTACTTGGTGTTTCATCTAGAAGGAAGATAGATAAAGAGACTTGGTGGTGGAATGAGGAGGTGCAGGATTGTATCAAAAGAAAGAGGCTGGCTAAGAAGAAGTGGGACACTGAGAGGACTGAGGAGAGTAGGCAAGAGTACAGGGAGATACAGCGTAAGGTTAAAGTAGAGGTGGCAAAGGCAAAACAAGTAGCCTATGATGATCTATACGCTAGGCTGAACAGCAAGGAGGGAGAGATGGACCTATACAGGTTGGCAAGACAGAGAGACAAAGATGGGAAGGATGTGCAGCAAGTTAGGGTGATTAAAGACAGGAATGGATGTCTCTTGACAGATACCAGTAATGTGATAGGAAGATGGAAAGAGTACTTTGAAGAGTTGATGAATGAAGAAAATGAAAGAGAACAAAGAGTAGAAGACGTTACCATAGTGGAGCGGAAAGTGGCTAGGATCAGTAAGGTAGAAATAAAGAGGGCACTGAAGAGGATGAAGAGTGGAAAGGCTCTGGGTCCTGATGATATCCCTATAGAAGTATGGAAGTGTTTAGGTGAGGTGGCAGTAGAGCTTCTGACTGGGCTGTTTAACAGGATATTAGAAAGTGAGAAGATGCCTGATGAATGGAGGAGAAGTGTGCTGGTACCTGTTTTTAAGAACAAGGTAGATGTGCAGAGTTGTGGTAACTACAGAGGAATAAAACTGATCAGTCATACGATGAAGTTATGGGAAAAAGTTGTCGAAGGTAGGCTAAGGTCTGAAGTAAGAATCTGTGAGCAGCAGTATGGTTTTATGCCTAAAAAGAGCACTACAGGTGCAGTATTTGCCTTGAGGATGCTGATAGAGAAGTACAGAGAAGGCCAGAGGGAGCTGCACTGTGTCTTCGTAGTTCTAGAGAAAGCGTAGGACAGGGTTCCTAGAGAAGAACTATGGTATTGTATGAGGAAGTCTGGTGTGACAGAGAAGTATGTTAGAGTGGTGCAGGACATGTATGAGGACTGTAAGACAGTGGTGAGTTGTGCTGTAGGTGTGACAGAGGAGTTCAGTGTGGGGATGGGACTGCACCAAGGATCTGCTCTGAGTCCTTTGCTGTTTGCTATGGTGATGGACAGGCTGACAGACGAGGTCAGACAGGAATCCCCATGGACAATGATGTTTGCAGATGACATTGTGAGAGGAGGGAAGAGGTGGAGGAAAAGCTGGAGAGGTGGAGGTTTGAAGATTAGTCAGAGTAAAACAGAGTACATGTGTGTGAATGAGAGGGATCCAAATGGAAAAGTGAGGTTACAGGGAGAAGAGATAAAGAAGGTGGAAGATTTTAAGTATCTAGGATCAACAGTCCAGAGCAATGGAGAGTGTGGAAAAGAGGTGAAGAAGCGTGTTCAGGCAGGCTGGAACGGGTGGAGAAAAGTATCAGGTGTGATGTGTGATAGAAGAGTTTCAGCTAAAATGAAAGGAAAAGTGTACAAAACCGTGGTGAGACCCGCCATGCTGATTGGTCTAGAGACAGTGTGGGGAGAGCGGCCATGCTGATTGGTCTAGAGACAGTGCCACTGAGGAAAAGACAGGAAACAGAGATGTTTGTATCAGAGATGAAGATGCTGAGGATCTCTCTGGGAGTGACCAGGATGGACAGGATCAGAGGAACAGCACATGTTAGAGGTTTTAAAGTCAGAGAGGTCAGACTGAGATGGTTTGGACATGTGCAGAGGAGAGAGAGAGAGTACATCAGAAGAAGGATGCTGGATTTGGAACCACCAGGAAAGAGGACTAGACGAAGACCAAAGAGGAGGTTCATGGATACAGTGAAGGAAGACATGAAGATAGTTGGTGTGACTGAAGAGGATGCAGGAGATAGGGTTAGATGGAAGAAACTGACTTGCTGTGGCGACCCCCTGAAGGGAAATGATGGAAGAAGAAGAAGATTTTCAAGAATACTAAAGACTTTTGTAGCCAGTGACTTCTTCCTACTGGTCATACAGGAGAATCCTGGCCCTCTTTTCCCTGTACTTATAAACAGTGTACGGTCCAGACGATCACAGACACACGGGGGTCTCCTGCAAAAAAAATATTCAAGTGCTTTTGGTTTAAACAAAAGAAAAATAGAAAAAAAATGTCATTTCAGATAAAGATTTTTTCTTTTGGTGAATTTTATACAGATTAGTTCATCTTTAAAAGTTTAATAAAAGAAGATAGTTTTATTACTTTTTATTACTTTTATAAGCAAATTTTTATTTGTGTTTTTTTAAGTGTGATTCATTTAAAACTCACTTCTTTAATAAATTCTGTTTTTGTAACATGTTTGTTTTCAATAATCAAAGCATCCAGAAAAGGAAGGCGTTTAAACTTTGTGTCGTTGCTTTTCAAACAAAAATGTATAAATTAAGTGATACAGGCCCAAAGCCTGGAGGGAGATTTATTGGGGAAATGTTTCCGTGGGCTTTAAGACATGTTAGATTTAGTACGATGCTGACTTCTACATTAAGTAGGAGATCTTTTGGAACCGAATCACTGGACCCACTGAATTGTGGGTCCTGTGAACTCCAGAAGCCCCTGAGAATGAAGTTCTCCACCTGGCTTCACCAGATGAAGCCAGGTTCTCCAGCTAACGGGTCTGATTACTGACATCCATGAGGAAGGTTCCTGTACGTCACAGGCAGGATTCTGAACTCCTTTCATTTTCTCTGGATGTGTGTCGGTCTCATTTCCCCGTCACGCTGCACCTCCGTGTTCTGTCATCCTGGTCGGTGTAACGGAGATGAATTTCTTCAAGAGTCACTCTCCTTCTTAAATTAACAGCAGCCAAACTCTTTAAGTCTTAAACAAAACTCTGCGTTTTATTTCCTTCAACTTGATCCACGTTACGATCGATGGAGTTTCTGTGAAGATGTTTCTAAGTCTGTAAACAGCCGTGTCTGGACTGACCTTCTGGTTCTACACGGTTTAGAGACTTCATGGTCTGAGCGACCAGTTAGAGAAGGAGTGCCCAAACTTTCTTTTATCAAGAGCTACCAAGTATCAAACTTACTGAGATCTACAAGCCGAGTGTTGACATCAAAAACACACACTCTCAAACACACTCTCACACACACACACACACACACACACACACACACACACACACACACACACACACACACACACACACACACACACACACACACACACCCTCACACACACAGACAGATGGGTTCCAGTCCGCAGTAAAAAAAACAAAACACATTTTGCTGTTGTTATACAACCAGTAGAAATCCCAACACAAGCACACCCTCTCTCAAACACACACACACACACACACACACACACACACACACACACACACACACACACACACACACACACACACACAGACAAATTCCTCTCTCTCAAATACACAGACACACACCCACACACACACACACACACACACACACACAGACAAATTCCTCTCTCTCAAACACACACACACACACTTAAAAAAAGACACAGACCATATCTCCAACCAGCACGTGGGGTCCCACCGTAAGAAAAAACAAAACAACCTCCTCCCCAAAAAACATGACTGGCCAAAAAAAACACCAATGCCCCCTCTGTTCTGTACCAACCCATGCCATCACGCTCAAATGGAGTGGGAAGAAGTTCGACCTTTTTAATCTCCTCCCAAATTCATTTAACAAAAAATCAAAACAATTCAACAACAAAAAACGTACATGAACATGATTTTTAAAAATCTCTTTAAAAAATCTCTCACAAACACACACATACACACACACAAACACACACACACACACACACACACACACACATAGACAAATTCCTCTCTCTCCTTCAACATAAGTATATTTTATTTATACATACACACACATCCCTCCATATCTCACACACAGAAATACTCTCTCAAACACACACACAGACATATTCTGCACTGACGCAATGAGGCGCTGTTCATTGAGAGCAGGTTTACCAACAGGTTTTTATGTCACAGACTCAAAAAAATCTCCAATAACACTAGAAAAAGCTGCTAGAGTGTTCGCTTTTTTGGAAAAAATAAAAGAGTCTCATGGAGGGAACATGTCCAGAGAACACTAGGTGAGGGTGGGAACGTGGTGCATCATAGGACCTGTTTGAGTTCACAGGTTCCTTCAGACCTGTAAACTCAAACAGATAACTCAGTCTGTCCTGAGTTCAAATAATCCGACCTCCTTAGTGTGAGTTACCTACAGAACCAGAGAGAGGATGATGGGATTGTTTTCTCCAGCCTGCAGGTGTGTTGGAGGTCCACCAGCGGGCCGTGATCAGCTCCTTACAGTACCTCAAAGCTCTGGTGGACCGGACTGGGAATAGACCAACCAGGAGCGGACAAACTGGCCATGGAAAAGTCTGTGGTGGGTGGATTGCTGGGCGGGGCGTCTGGGGGAGTACTGGAGGCAGGTGCACGCTCTGGTGCAGGTGGAGCCACGCCTCCACAGCAGGTAGGTTCTTCATGATGTCATCCGACGTTTTGCCATGTCCTCAGCCGTTTGTCTTCCTGCAGTAAGACAGTCTCCGCCTGCCTCGCTTGTCTCTACAAGTCCCTGGCCCAGCTGATCCGCTGGACCGACCGGGTGGTGATGCTGCACGGCATCTCCCACGGCGACCAGGATACCCCTGAAAAGGGTTACCCCGGTGATCAGGGCCGTGCTGGACAATGTGAAGGTAAAATCTTAATCTTACTTTATTTTCTTCTTTAAGAAGTAAAGTTTAATGTTTATAAGACTTCTCCATCTTTCAGTTGCTCGGTCGATTGGTAGCGGAAAGACAGAAAGGTCCCGCCCCTTTATCACCGGTCCAATCAGAGCCTGACCAGACCCTAACAGGTGGCGAAGAGGAAACCCCGGCCCCGCCCAAACCTCCAAAGCCCGACCCCCAGATCAGCAGGTAAGTTTGAGGTCACGACCCTCCTGGTAGGACCAGGTGGTCTGCTTTGATCCAAGTTTTTTCCAGAGGGTCTGAGTTAGGCTAATCTGGATCAGTCTGGCCGGGGTCATTCTGTCCGGTCGGGTTCTGGATTGTGGGATTTGCTGCAGAGCAGAAGAAGAACAGAAACAGAAGTGGGGATGAAACAGGAAGTGGACGGTCGCACACTTCCTATCTGGAAACTATAGTCACAGAAATAAAAAAATAAAAAAAATAAATAGATGGTTCAAAAAAAAATAAAAATAAAAATAAAAAATAAATAAATAAATAGATGGTTCCGTTCTCTCATCGCTGTAGTGGCCGTGTCACCGGATCTGAAGACGTAAGTCTGAGAACCAGGGAGGAGACCAGATAGAAGACCAGGTGGAGGACTGGAAGACCAGCACTAAGTTCTTTTCCTACCACGCCTTTCAGGCTTCGGCTTTTTGTCCGGTCTTTAAAAACAACGAGAACAGAAAACGTAGCTTTTAATTAGATTATTTAATGTAAGAGAAAAACTTCCCTAAAATATTGTTAAAAATGTAACATCAGCTAAATTTATTCACTTTTAAAAATAAATCGTTTGGGTTTGTTTGAACATAAATAACGTGACTACGTTTAGCCAACTTTAGGACATTTAAATAAACTTTGATGATGGAACTGTTCCGTGCCAGCTCTAGGAAGATGGCAGGCAGGCACACGGATGGTATTAACCAGGGTTGTACCAAAATAAGAGGATGGAGAGAAAAAAAATAAATAAACAAAATCATTAGTATTTACAAAAAAAAAAAAAACAACTACAACTCAAGACTGATAACAAAAAGAGACGATGCTGCAGCACGATGCCCAGCTTCTTCCTGTCCAGTCTTTATGTCACAGGTCAGGTACATCCACTGATGCCATCCACGCAGGTGAGAGAAAGACGTTTCCTCCCACCCCCCCCAAAACCATGCATGTTAGATTGATTGGCTGCAGAGAAATAGTCCTATAGAATGAGTGTGTGTGTGTGTGTGTGTGTGTGTGTGTGTGTGTGTGTGTGTGTGTGTGTGTGTGTTAATGGTTGTCAGGGTGTAGCTCTACAACAGACTGGTGACCGGTTAGGGTGGTACCTCGCCTCTCGCCTGTATCAGTCAGGGCGGGCTGGAGTGATTAAATCCAGACTAACCTTCAGGATGAAACAGTTCTGTGTTTTATGATCACGTTTGATTCTTTATTTATTTATTAAACTCATATTTGTTTATTTTGGAAAAAATAGTTATTGTTTTAGGTTTTAAATGAATAGAACTCTTGTACGACTGGTCCGCAGACCCCCGGTCACAAACCACTGGACTAGAGGAGCAGGTTAAGGACCAGGTACCAGAAACATGATCAACCAGGTTCTAACGTCTGGCTTTTCTCTCTCTCCAGTCCTCCAGCTCTTCCTCCTAAAAAACGACAATCAATCCCTGTGCCCCGCCCCCTGCAGGGTTGCCATAGTAGCACCTATGATACGAGAACCAGTAGACTCAGAGGTGGAACAGGTAAGGTCTCCATGGAAACCAAACCATGACAGGAAACTAACACAAAGAAATCCTTCTCATAATTCTGCTTTTATTTTAACCTTCTTTATGTGTTTGAATCGTTCTTTTATCCTCGTATTTGTTTAGTTTAAGAAAGGCTGGCATGAATGCTTCACCCCATCCTGGCAGGGTACACCAGGATGTGCTACCAATCTGGTTTGACCATCCTAGGCTGTGGTCTGCAGCTGTCAGAAGAACTAAAACAACTTTATATTTTGTAGAAATGATTCTATCACCATGGTAACCAGCTGTGGGTGGTGACCGAAAGAATGAGATTGCGGGCACAAGCGGCCGAAATGAGCTTCCTCCGCAGGGCTCTCACTCAGAGATCGGGTGAGGAGCTCTGCCATCCGGGAGGAGCTCGGTGTGGAGCTGCTCCTCCTCCAGGTCGAGAGGAGCCAGATGGGGTGGTTCGGGCATCTGGTCAGGATGCCCCCTGAGCGCCTCGCTGGTGAGGTGTTTCGGGCACGCCCCACCGGGAGGAGACCAAGAGGCAGACCCCGGACCCGCTGGAGAGACTATGTCTCACAGTTGGACAGGGAACATGTGGGGTTCCTCCCGGGTGAGCTGGAGGATGCAGCAGGGAGAGAGATGCCTGGGTTTCCTGTCTGTGGCTGTTACCTCACGACCTGACCCCGGGAAAGCAGAATGGAACCGTTAGCAGTAATCAGGCAGCTGGTACTGTAGTAGATTTACTGCAGCCAGTAATAAATAAGGACTGAATGAGAAGTTAGAAAATGTTTTTTTGGATTGTGTTTTATTTAAATTTATTCAGTAGAGTTTAAACGAACCCTTCTCTCCCCATCCCCCGGTCTGTACCGCATCACCCCAGCAGCCAACAGAAAACTCTTCCAGCTGCAGACGTTGGTGTGTGACGCTCATGTGGAAGTATCAAAGCAGAACTAAAGATAAAACACCGACATGGGAGGGGGGATGGGGGGGGCAGACAGTCTGGGAAACGTCCCCAAAACTCTTAAATAGAAATAAACTTTTCTAAAAATACAAGTTTATAATGAAAAAATAAAAAGGTTCCCGTTTGACTGGAAATTCTTTGTTTCCTACATTTTTTAAAAAGTTCTTCTCGGCCTTTCAGGTTCTGAATTCACTGAATGATGGGGTACAGCAGGGCTCTGTCTCTGGCCCACACATTGATCTATCTGTGTGTGTGTGTGTGTGTGTCTGTGTGTCTGTGTGTGTGTGTGTGTGTGTGTGTGCATCACAGGAAGGAGATGACTACTGTTTGAAGCGACTCTCTTCATGTTCCGCCAACTCGTCAGCACACAGCATGAACTGTGGTAACCACACACACACACACACACACACACACACACACACACACACACACACACACACGTGTTTCCTGTCAGTAGGGAGTGTGAGTGAAGTCACTTCCTGTCTCTTACTCAGTAGCGCCTCCTGCTGTAAAGATAAGAAAAGGTTTCTGAGAAGTTTTTTTTTAAAAAAGAGAGAAATCTTCACTGAATTTAGTTTATTCTTAAAACCAATAAAACCTGTAACTTGTGAGTTTTTGTGGACTCAGTGAGTGAAGACCCAGTGGGTTTAACAAACTAAAACAATAAATATACGTTTAAAATAATCGTTTAAACACATTTTTAAAAGTAAATTATTTCTTAACTCACTGTAGTTTTATTTGTATAGAATTTTACAAAAACAATAAAAAATTCTCAAAATAATTTAAACAAAAAGAAAAGAAATATTTACATCTAAAAAAATATAAAAAGATGGTGGAAGCAGAAAGACAAACAAACTCAGAGTATTCCTGCCCTTCGTGTCACCGGGAGGAGACCTTGAGGCAGACCCCAGACCTGCTGGAGAGACTATGGGCTTGTCCACACGTAGCCGGGTTTCTGGTAAAACGAATATATTTTTATCCGTTATGGCCTTTCTTCCACACGAACCCGCAGTTTTGAGTTTTTGTCAAAACTGTGCCTCGGAGTCTTTGGAAAACTTTTGAAAACTTCGGTTTTTGCGTTTGCGTGTGAACGTGCAAACTTTAGTATGTTTTAGGTTTTTAAGCGTCACTATCAGCGACTGTTAATCTATAAACATCATTTGTGCATCACTGAGTGCGTATCAACTACTGGTCTGACATGCTCATAACCGCACTGTGAAGCGGGTTCGTGTGGATGTGGTTACATTGAAAACGGTTACGTATGTACGCGAGACCTTTTTTAAAACACAGGACAGCGGATACACGTTTTAAAAATACCCGCCTAGGTGTGTACGTGGCCTATGTCTCACAGCTGGACAGGAAACACCTCGGTATCCTTCCGGGTGAGCTGGAGGATGCAGCCGGGGGAGAGAAGCCCGGGTTTCCATCTGAGGCTGTTAACCCCGCGACCTGGTCCGGATACCCGAAGACGACAGAACCAAAAATATTTACTGAATAAAAAAAATGGCTTGACTGGAATTAAAAAAATAAATGCGACTTTTCTTTAAAAAAAAAAAAAAAAATCTAATTCAGAGAACGTAAACATGATAAATGTTTATGTTACACTCAGTTAAAAAAAAGCGGGACACTCTGTAGAGAACAGGTAGAACGTAAATGAGACCAAACCACTGCCAACACAAAAGAGACTTTAAACAAACCTGTTTAACTAAAACTAAACCAGTTTCACTCATGAACGAGGTGGTTGGCACAGTTCTGTTTACAGCAGGGCTGGAGCGCCACTCTGAATCAACTATATAAACTAAAATGTCAGGCAGTCACCTCACGTCTATCCCTTTCAGGGTTATGTGGGTGCCGGAGCCCATCCCGGGGTACACCCCAAAAAGGTTGCCAGTCTGTCACAGGGCCACACATACAACCATCCACACACACACTCATTCCCAGGGGGATTTTAGCACCATCCAATCAACCTGACAGGCACATTTTTGGAGCAAACCGGAGTACCCAGTGAAAACCCACACAGACATGGGGAGAACATGCAAACTGGACACAGAAAGGCCAGTGCTGCAAGCCTTGTCGCCAACTGGGACTTGAACCCACACCTTCTTGCTGTGAGGCCACTGTGCTACACACTGCACCACGGTGCTGCCCAAAATGTGCACCACACTAAACCACATTAAAGACGACCAGTTTAAGATCAACAAAAGATCTCAATTATATTTCTAAATAAAATAAATAAATAAATGATCAAGTTTTAAATTAGTGTGGCTGTAGCTGCAGCATCACGGGGCCCAAAAGTATTATGTTTTCAAAGGTTTGGAATATTTTTTTTTTTTTTTATCTTGGACAAGGTAGCATGTTCTCAAATCAACATAAACATTTTTTTGTACAGCAACTCAATAGAAATAATAAGAAGGTATAACAAGTGCACAAATCGAAGTTTCTAGTGTCCAAGAAGGAGTGGGGGGAAGAAAACTTATTTAACCCCACCCCCAGTGCTCATATGATACATATTTACAATAAATAATTCATTTTATATTGTTTCAACCTTAAGACGATTACTGAAAATGGAAGGATACGGACCTGGTTACCCACACCACCACAATAAAAAATAAAAAAAAATAAAAAAAAAAAACAAAAGAAAAACACACACAAAAAAAACAAACAAACAAAAAAAAAACACTCCAACAGAAGACAGTGATATAATTACATTAGACATTCCATATACTGTGACCCAAATCATATGTTTGTAATTTAGTTTGAACGTATTTACATTTTGATATTGCTTGGAGGATTTTTCGAGATTATTCCAGAGTTTTACACCACGTACAGACATGCAAAAGCTTTTTTTAGTGGTTCTCACTTTGGGCAGTTTTAAAGTCTCCTATTACTCTCAGGTTATGTGATTTTTCATTCAAATTAAATAGACTTTGTAAATTTTTTGGCAGTAGTTTGTGGTATGCTTTAAACATTGTGATTGCTGAGTAGTACTGAGAAAGGTCTTTAAATTTTAAGAGTTTAGAATGTGCAAAGAGGTTGTGAGTATGATCCAAAAAACCAACTTTATGTATAATTGGTAGTGCTCTTTTCTGTAAGACAGTTAAGGGTTGTCAGTGTCGTCTGATAGGTATTCCCCCATATTTCAACACCATAAGTGAGATATGGAAGAACCATCGAGCAGTACAATGTGTGCAAGGAGTTGAAATCAAGGTGATGTTTATTTTATTTATTATAGAGAGACTTTTGGATATTTTTGCTTTTACATGTCTGACGTGGGGTTTCCAAGACAGTTTATTGTCTATGATGATTCCCAAAAATTTTGCTTTGTCTACAGTCTCAATTTGTACATTTTCAATAACAATTGGTTGTTTGGAGCTTGTTTTTGTATTTCCAAAGAACATGACTTTAGTTTTATTCAGATTAAGAGATAATTTATTAAAATCCATCTATTTGTTTATTTTGTTGAGCTCCTTGTTGACTGTACTGATAAGATCATTGTAATTATGACTGCTATAGAATATAGATGTATCATCTGCAAACAGTATGAGTTTTAGCGACTGTGATACCTTAAGAATATCGTTTATGTAGATATTAAAAAGTTTTGGTCCCAATACGGAGCCTTGGGGAACACCACAAGAAATACTAAGAGTCTCAGATGAAGTCGACCCTATTTGCACATATTGCGTTCTTTCAGTTAAATAGCTTTGTATCCATTCCCCAGCGATTCCCCTTATCCCTGTTCTTGTAATTTTTTAAGTAATATTGCATGATTGATTGTATCAAAAGCTTTCTTTAAATCTATAAAAATTCCAATTGCATATTTTTTACAATCTATCGCACTTGTTATTTCCTCGGTTGCGTCGAGTATAGCCATTGAGGTAGTTCTTTTTGTCGTAAATCCATATTGACCTTCGTTGATAATGTGATGTTTATGTATAAAGTTTTCCAGGCGTGTATTGAACAGTTTTTCCAGTATTTTTAAGAATTGAGGTAACAGAGAAATCGGTCTGTAGTTGGTAAAATCATGTTTATCTTCACTTTTGAAGATAGGAATTATTTTTGCCATTTTCATTTTTTTTGGAAACTGTCCAGATTGAAATGATAAGTTACAAATGTGTGTGAGAGGTTTGACAATGTTATCGATGACCTGTTTGATTAATCTCATACTGATGTCATGACAGTCTCTTGATGATTTACTTTTACACCTGTTAACAGTATCTATTACTTCTTTTTCAGTTGTTGGAGAGAGAAACGTGGTAGATGGATTTCTTTCAATATCATTTTCTACAGTGCACAGTGACAATTTTGTTAATTTTTGAAGCCAACTCAGGACCAATATTTACAAAATATTTATTAAAATAGTTTGCCACATCTATTCTGCTTCTGACTTTGTGATTTTCTGTACTGAAGTACTCTGGATATTCTGACTTCTTATTTTTTTTGTCTAAGCAAAGCATTCAACACATTCCACATTTTTTTCATGTTATTTTGGTTCTCATACAACAGTCTTCGATAATATAATTGCTTGCTTGTTCTAATTATGTCTATTAGTTTATTTTTGTATTTTTTATATCTTTGTTCTGTTGCTTTGGTTTTTGTTTTTATGAATATTTTATACAAGTTATTTTTCTTTTTGCAAGCATTTATGATCCTTTAGTCAGCCATGGCTTGTTTTCACATCTATAGTTTACTTTTATTTTCTTTAAGAAACAGTGATAAATGAGTCAGAAATAAATTTAAGAAATTATGGTAAGCTTTGTCAACATCTGTCTCTTCATAAATTCCGGTCCAATCCTGTTGACTTAAGCTGTTGTTGAGAGAGTTGATTGTTTCTTCAGTTAGTATTTGTTTTAGAAAGGGTTCAGTAGATCTAGGTTGTTTTTTTAAAATCAGATTCTGAGACAGTGAAGATGGATAAATGATCTGTAATGTCAGCGATAAAGAGTCCACTTGTAATCTGACTTTCCATGTTATTAATGAAGATGTTATCTATTATTGTGGCACTGTGTGATGTTATTCTACTAGGTTTGGTTATTCTGGGATAAAGTGACATAGAATGCATTGTGTTTATGAAGTCATCAATACGTTTCTGCTTGGTTGGGTTTAACAAGTCAAGGTTGTAATCACCACAGATGTTCAAGGTTTTCTGAGTCACACCAGAATAAAGTTTCTCCATCCATTCAATAAAATTCTCAACACTTGAACTTGGTGAACGATACACAACACTTACTATGATATTTTTAGTCTTTTTTCTTTGGATTTCTATTGTTAAACATTCCATAACATCATTTATAGCAACAGTCACACTTGATAATAAAACATGTTCTAATGAAGTGTGGACATACAGAGCAACCCCTCCTCCCGTTTTCTTTTCTCTATTCTTTGTTATCATTATATAATTTTTCATATCATAATAGCTGTGAGTGTTTTCATTGAACCATGTTTCTGTTATTGCAATGATACTGAACGGATGAGTGAATTCTTTGAGAAAATCACAAATGGAACTGAAATTAGCTTGCATACTTCTGCTATTAAAGTGTATAATTGATAGTTTTCCTTCTAAATTAATATTACTTTCAACAGTTTGTGTTCATAGTATTTGCAGTTTATAGGAGAACTTATGAAGAAATTTGCATCTGGGTCTATTTCTGCTGTTGGATCTAGTGTGTCTGTGTCTTCTACTGTGAAGGTGTCCAGTTCTTTTTGGTTTTGTTGTAGTAGTTCTTGGAGTTTTTTTCATACTGGTTTCTTGAAATGAGTTTTTTCTATGAGGGTTATGCATGAGATGTTGTTGAGTTGGTTACCTGGTGTTAGAATCGTTCCAGTTCCTCTATGTTTCTCACCAGTAACACTCTTGCTTCCTCTGGGCTGCCGTTGAGTTTGATGAAGATCTTACAGCTCCGGATCCAAGTGTGCTGGATTTTCTGCTTCTTTTTTAGCATTCGAGCTTTTTTGGCAATTTCTGAGTTTTTCTTTGTTAAATGTTCATTAGGTAGATATTTGATCCTTTCAATTTTCGACCTTGCTTTAGGAGTTCCGTTTTGTTTTTTTCGGTTGATGAAACGCATGATGACGGCAGGTGGTCTTCCTCGTCCAGTCGGCAGTGGGTGACAGGCCTCGATGTCTTCCAGGTTGAGTTCTATCCCCTTGTCTCGGAGATGAGCTGCTACCTGTAGTTCCACCAAGCGTGCGTCCTCCTCACTGTGCTCTTCTCCTCCTTTGAAGACCGCGCGCGCGTACGTTCGCGGCTTGATTTTAATGCCGGTGACGATCACATCGTTCATCCGTGTATACTGCTCCAGATCATCCACACGTCTCTCCAACTCCACGATACGTTTCTCCTTGGCAGCGTTTTGAATACGTAAGGCTTTAACCTCCTCCATCAGGTCTAATATTTTGTCTTGTTGCATCTTGATCGTTGTGACGGTAGTAGCGAGGGAATCAATAGCGGCCTTAAGGTCTTCTAATTCTTCCACTCCTGGATTCTTTTTCGGTCCCATGTTGTTTCTTTAAATAAAACTCGTTCTTTCAGAAAAACGATCTTTATATCAAGTCTCCATTTCAGAGAGAAAACAAAAGCTCCTCATCGGACTTTTCTTTAATTTGAACTTTGTACAGTTGATGTTGTTTTAGACCACAAAGATGGTATTTTACTTTTATCTATTTTTTTTATTGCTATTTGCTATTAAACATGTGAAAGATGTGAGTTTGAAACTCTTTTTATTCCTAAAGATTTGATACTTTAATGCAAACAATTCCAATGTGATCTATTACCAAACTAAAAAAACGGGCAAATAAGATTTTCTGTGTGTCATCCCCAGATGATGATGATGATGATGAAGATCCGGACTACGACTTTCTGCTGACAGATCAAACCACACTGCCCCCGCTCTGCTCCTCTTCTCCCCAGCCACCCGCTCTTCCAGACAAAAAAAGACGGAGCTCTGTTGGTGAGTCAGAAAATATTATCATCCTAAAGAGATTCCACCCAGGGTGGCGCCACCTGGTGGCTCCCATTACTTTAATTTCCCTCTGGCAACTAGGTCAGGGATTGCAGGCACTGGTTCACGATTGCAGAGATGGTTAAACGTCCTGCCCAATCAAAGAACAGAGATGACGGTGTCTGTCCTCCATATTTGTAGTTCGGTATCTGAAAAAAGGAGATCAATATTTGTTAGATGGAAAAGTTATTGATCTTTATCACAAAGCTGTGCTGATCGGAGAACGAACGAGAGACTCTCTTTTATTTGTACAAGGATAGAACACCAGCCGACTGACTGGAGTGACTATGAGAGAGTACGCATCCTGTCTGCTTTATTTGAACCGTTTTTGAGAACAGAAAGGTGTGTCCTTACAGAGTAGTGTGGGGTAAGGGGTACAGACCCCCACTTACAGATGGTGAAACCAAACAGTAGCAGACTTCTGTTTACAAGTAAAGGTGAAGGGAGGTGAAGGGGGGTGAAGGGGAGTGAAGGGAGGTGAAGGGGGGTGAAAGGGAGTGAAGGGAGGGTGAAGGGGTGAGTGGAGTGAAGGGGGCTGGTCCCACTCACTCATTATTTTAACAGATAACGGCTTACACTGTCATCCAGTTCACGACCTGACCTCAGAAATCAGTAGAGTTTAAAAATCCTCAATGAAACACAAAGTGAGACCACTTTTGAAAATAAAATAAAAGATGGACCTTTTCTACCTAACAACCATCAATCTATAACGATTCCCCAGGTTGATCATTTAAAGACAGTGTATTAGAAAGTTTATTCTGAAAAGGTTTGTTTTTATTTTCTGTTTTCGGGATCCACACTGACTGTTCTGGTGCGTACGTCACATCCCATCCTGCTCAACG
>CACRXE010000036.1:697004-712004 GCA_902685375.1 Neostethus bicornis
TCCCACAAAACAAAGCTCTGGATCTATAACTCCTCTGTTTCCTCTGTCCTGCTCGATGGCTCAGAGACGTGGCCCCTGAACAAGACTCTGGTGACCAGAACCGATGGCTTTGAAAGCAAGGCTCTCCATCAAAAATGTCAGGTGGAACCAGCGAGTCTCTAACCAGGCGCTCAGAGCCTGTACGTGTCAGCCAAAGGGATCTTGCCTGGCTGCACACTTGCTGGTTTGGCCACGTCCGGCACTGGGCCTGCCTCCCGGCCAACCCACGAGAGCAATCCTTAAGTTCAATCCAAAAGTCACAGGCTGAAAAAGACCATGAGGTGAGCCTGTGGCTCCACGTAATAACGGGCCACCTCCAACAACTCTGAGTCACCATCGAGGAAGCAGAACAGCTGGAAAAAGATCACCAGCACTGGAAACACTTGGTTCATCTGGTTGAGTCGGTGACAGGACCTACCCCCCTTCTCTAGAGTCCTAACGATAAAATAAAATATCACTAGTCGTTTTCACCAGTTCTTATTTGCAGTCATTGTTTTTCTGTGCAGTTCAGAAAGCGGCCCGCAGGAAGTTAGCGACACTGACCAGGATGAAGTTTTACTAACTGACCAGAAGGAGGTGCTGCTCCGCATCACCATCAAGTCACAGGTGAAGCCCCGCCCCCACATCCACACCTGTTTATTTATCTAAAACCTGACCACACCCACCGTCTCCTCAGGAGGAGGAGGGGCCGGACATAAAGGCAGCTTCTCCGGAGATTTTATTGGTTCGTGCCACCGAGTGCCATGGAAACGGTCAGAGTGCTAAGCAGTAGCAACACCACGGTCCAATCACAGGGATTCTGACAGCTGTGCGTGTGTTTGTGTATGTAGATCCAGACCTGTACAAGGAGGCCTTCCTCTGCACCTACAGAAGCTTCATCTGTCCACACGACCTCATCAGCAAACTGCAACGCAGATATCCTCACACTGTGTCCTGAACCATGACAACGGCCTCTCCTACAGACTGGTGGATCTTCATCAGACTGGAGGTGGAGGAGGTGGAGGTAGAGCAGGTGGAGGTGGATATGTGGGACCCAGATGAATAACCAGTTCAGTGCAATCAGGAAAAGATTATGGTAGAAGTACAGGCAGGGGCATTTTGGCAGTAAACATGGGCAGGCATGGCAGGACCAGACAGGGAAGGTGCTGATGTTGTGGTATGTGGGCGGACCAGGCACCATTGTGACTACAGCAGGTGACTTTTCAAATGAGTGAGGGACACCAGGGTTTTTACAACCAGGTGGAAGACGAGACACAGGGGCAAGCATTAGGTAGAGGCAATCGGGACCAGGTGTGAGGAGCTTGTTCAAAGGGCAGAACAAGTGCCAGAGTTTGTAGAAGATTTCCTGGAGGAGCTGCACGGTGGTGCAGTGGTTAGCACGGTGACCTCACAGGCTGGGGGTTTCAGTCCTGGAGTGGGTCCAGGCTTGTATTAGCACAGCCGATACACAAAACACTGGTCTCAGTGGGCTTTACTTTAGAGATTAAAACAGAAGTGCGAAAACACAGAAAACAGAAAAATATGTATAAATACAAAGACACAGCTAAGCGCTAACTCACAAACACGTAGGGTCTGGACTTCACGGTGAGAAAATACTCCAAAAAAAAAAAAAAAAACACACACGAAAGGAAGATCCCACCTCCAAAAACATGCATGTTAGGTTGATCCGCTGAATGAAAGGAATGAGTGTGTGTGTGTGTGTGTGGTGTGTATGGTTGTCTGTGTGTGGCCCCGCAACAGACCGGCAACCTGTTCAGGGTGCATCTTGCATCTCCCCTGAAATCAGCCAGGATAGGCTACTGCACCCCCGCAACCGGATTAGAGATACCCACTTATCCCAAATGGGGTAAAACAACCATGCACACACACTCATTCATACAGGCAACCAACCTAATGCGCATATTTTTGGAGGATGGGAGGAAACCAGATAAAACCCACACGTACACCGGGAGAACATGCAAACACTACACAGAAAGGCCAGTGTCTCAAGCCTCGCCAAATCTCCAGGACTCGAACCCCAACTTTCTTGCGGGGAGACTAGTGTGCTAACCACGGCACCACCGCGCAGCCCCGTAGATGAAATGAAAAATTAAAAAGATCTTCTGGAGAATGAGGGCGATACAGCTCAGTGGTAGAGGGTCTGACTTTAGACTCGTGGAGACCTGCAGGAGTACATGTACCAGGTCTGAGAAAGGAATCCAATCAAGATGGGGCTCCAGTCCTCCTCAGTCTTTAGGTGTGCCTCGCCTGCTCTTTAGAATTTGTCCTGATGTGTTTCTTTAACATCGGCACATACAGACATCTGTGTGAACAAGAAAAACAGACTTCCTGCAGAAAGACCTTCCAATTGCTGCTCAGGGTGGTGGACCACCTCAGGTAAGACCCACACACACACACCTACACACACCTGTACCTGTGTACCCACACCTGTATCCTTATGTATGCAGTGCCGTTGAGCTGGAATCTGATTTGCTGCTACTTCTCATGGACCTGGTGTCTAGCCTTTTGATTGGAGGAGAGCTAGGCCCCGCCTATCAGCTACATGCCAACATCTTGTCAAAAATGGAGAAAAAATGGCAACTGATTGGTTCTCAGCATTTGCTACGACCACTGGCTGCCAAAGGCGTGGCTGCCAGGTAGCTTCCCTGTCCTCTTTTTTTCCCGGTACTTGTCCTCTTTTTACTCGTCGGTATTTGACCTGCGCTGTTGTGCTCCTGACAGACCAGGGACTCTTCTTGACTTTGGGAGCCAAGACTTGGCGGTACAGCTGACCCTGCTGGACTCTGAACTTTTCTACAAAATTGAAGTATGACTTCAGACCTGTTGATATCCTGTTCATTCTCTTTTTATTCTTGCATCTCAGAGATCATTTACAGTTCTTCTGTTCTCGTCCAGCTACCGGAGATGTTACTGTGGTCCAAAGAGCAGAACGAGGAGAAGAGTCCCAACCTGACAGCGTTCACTCAACACTTTAACAACGTCTCATACTGGTAAATTCAGAGTCCGCCATCCTACCTGTGCTTACCTGTCCTAAATGGTAAATACTTTCTACTCATACAGCTCTTTTCTACCTGCGGTGGTTCTCAAAGTGCTTTACATCGTAGCTCACATTCACACACACATTCATACCTGATGGTGGAAGCTGGAAACCACCATCAGGAGACATTGGGGGTTCAGTGTCTTGCTCAAGGACACCTCAGAACGAACTTCAGTCAGTAGATTAAGCTGGTGTGTGTGCAGGGTGATAGGACGGTCGCCCGCCATACCCACTGAGCCATCCTTCTTGAGTTGATCGATTACTGACGCTCATCCTTCCTGCTGAAACACTCGCTGCAGAAAGAAAAAATTTCTGCTGCAGATCTGCTGGAATAATTTATCAATCACTCCTGATCAAATGTGGTCACTCAACCACTGCCGATCAATCATTGCCAATCAACCACTGCCGATCGACCACTGCTTATCAACCACTGCTTATCAACCACTGCTGATCAATCACTGCTTATCAACCACTGCTGATCAATCACTGCTGATCAACCACTGCTTATCAACCACTGCTTATCAACCACTGCTTATCAACCACTGCTTATCAACCACTGCTGATCAATCACTGCTTATCAACCACTGCTGATCAATCACTGCTTATCAACCACTGCTTATCAACACTGCCGATCGCAACCACTGCCGATCGACCACTGCTTATCAACCACTGCTGATCGACCACTGCTTATCAACCACTGCTGATCAATCACTGCTTATCAATCCCCTCCAGGGTTCGCTCGGTCATCATCCTGCAGGAAAAGGCTCAGGAGAGAGAGAAACTTGTGCTGAAGTTCCTGAAGGTGATGAAGGTAAAGGAGCTGTGCATACCTGTGGTTCGGTCTCTGCTCAGGTAGCAGGTGATCTACCTGTAGAAACCCGTCATGTCCACTTCTCAGGTGATCTACCTGTAGAAACCCGTCATGTCCACTTCTCAGGTGATCTACCTGTAGAAACCCATCATGTCCACTTCTCAGGTGATCTACCTGTAGAAACCCGTCATGTCCACTTCTCAGGTGATCTGCTCTGTTTCTCTAGCATCTACGAAAGCTGAACAACTTTAACTCTTACCTGGCCATCTTGTCAGCGCTGGACTCCGCCCCTTTACGACGTCTGGACTGGCAGAGAAGCACCTCAGAGGTAAACATGTTTCTACGTTTCCACGTCTCATGTTTTTGTTAACGAGGTGTTAATTTAAATTATTTTTGTTTTCAGATGCTGGAGGAGTTCAGTTCTTTGATTGACAGCTCATCTTCTTTCAGAGCTTACAGAACCGCGCTGGCGGAGGTCGAACCTCCCTGCATACCTTATCTGTGAGTGCTTACATGTCCCACACACAAACACACATGATGTAGATAGAAGGAGGAGTAATGTAGGAGGAGTTTGTTAGGAACGTTCTGGAGGTAAACTGATCGTCAGGTTAGATCAAGAAGATCAAGAAAATCTTTATTTGTCCCACGATGGAGAAATTGCAGTCAGCAACAGAACAGGCACAGGAAGAAAAAAAGGTCACGTCAAGTATGCACAAACAAAACAAAAAAGGAAAACTAGACAAAGAACAGAAACATGCATTCAAAGTGAGTGATCTACCGCACAGCTCTAGTGAAAAATACCAAAAAGAACACATGGTTAAAATTATTTATTGTAGAGTCTCACAGCAGACCTCCTGCCTGGCAGTTCCTCTCTCTCCTCTGCACATGTCCAAACCATCTCAGTCTGACCTCTCTGACTTTAAAACCTCTAACATGTGCTGTTCCTCTGATCCTGTCCATCCTGGTCACTCCCAGAGAGATCCTCAGCATCTTCATCTCTGATACAAACATCTCTGCTTCCTGTCTTTGAATCAGTGACACTGTCTCTAGACCAATCAGCATGGCCACTCTCACCACACTGTCTCTAGACCAATCAGCATGGCCACTCTCACCACACTGTCTCTAGACCAATCAGCATGGCCGCTCTCACCACACTGTCTCTAGACCAATCAGCATGGCCACTCTCACCACACTGTCTCTAGACCAATCAGCATGGCCGCTCTCACCACACTGTCTCTAGACCAATCAGCATGGCCGCTCTCACCATGTCGTGGTGAGGAGAAGGATGGTGGAAAGAGGAGGACCCAAATGCAGGATTTCGAACATGGTTTAATAACTTGAATCAGAAAAGTCTGTAAATCAAGAAGAACATGATTAACTGAAGGTTTCAAGAGTCCAACAAAAATAAAAATACAAAACATGGTCAGGCAACCAGGGTGACCTGGCTGGGAAAGGTAGTAGTCAGACCTGACAAAGAAGGCTGGTGAGGCTGCCTTTAAATAGGCAGCCAGAAGATTAGATGCAGGTGAGTCCACAGGTGCAGATGGTCCCATCAGCCAGAATTGGGGGAAAGGTGAGATGGTCCCTGGCTCGCTCTGGTGGTGGTTGAGGGAACCACAACACACCCCACTTTTCCTTGCTTTCCTTTCATTTTAACAGGGTAACACGTTAGGGTCCCTCTTAAACTCCCGAATGTCTTTTTTTTCAGGGGTCTGATTCTTCAAGACCTGACCTTTGTCCACCTCGGGAATCCAGACAACTTGGTGAATTCTCAGGGATCAAAGGTCAACTTTTCCAAACGGTGGCAGCAGTTTAACATCTTGGACACTGTGAGGAGCTACCAGCAAGTGTGAGTCCTCTGCAGAGCTGCTGAGCCCTCTGCAGAGCTGCTGAGCGTGCTTACTGACGTTTAATCCTGACCAAACTTTTGACCTCTGACCCTGTCTGCAGGCACTACTCTCTGCAACCTGATGATGACATCATATCCTTTTTCAATGACTTCAGCGATCACCTGGCTGAGGAGGCTCTGTGGGAACTTTCCCTTAGGATTCGACCCCGGAATGCACCGCGAGTCAATCAGAGATGAGAAGACCCAGGCAGGATCCAGCCTTGAAACCAACCGGAGACCAACTGGAACCAACCAGGAGCTCACTGGAGAACACTGAACCTGTCCCGCCTGTAGCCCAGACATGCAAGCCTTAGTTTTCACATTTCAGATTGTTTTCTGATCCTCTCGTTGGCGGGAGGCGGCTCTACTCTGATCTTCCTCCAGAATGCTCTGCATGTACTCCAGGGAAGAACTGGGACACTGTGAGAGGAATGTGGGCTGGGGGTCAACATTCAACAGTTAATTCTACTAGAATTCTACTTAAAATTCAACTTGTTCTTGGAGTTTATTGTTTTATTAAATCATTCAATAAAATATTTTATCTAAATTAACTAAACTTGTTTAATTTTGTTTTAGTCTTCTGAACCTTTTATCCCTAACAGGGTCGCAGGTGCCAAAGCCTATGCTGGCTAACTTTAGGGCGAGAGGCGGTGTGCCCCTCAAAGAGGTGCCAGTCTGCATCAGAGTGATCCATAACGCAGGGTTCAGAGGTCCTACACATGCACTATTTCTAAAGTCAGAATTACTCAAATTTGAAAATATAATTAAGTTAAAAACTTGTCATTTAGAAAAACACAGCAAATAAACTGCCTACAAATATTCAAATCTATCATTCAATTATTTGAAAATTTATTTGCAAAACTTTATGCATTTTACATAAACAACAATCATACAAAAAAAAAAACACAGCTCTTTGTTGCCTTTCAAGCCATGCTTTTTGTTTATTTAATGACTTCCGGTCGGTGGACTACTTCTGGTTCTGGGTTTTACGTACCAGATACGTGAAGTGCTCATGAGGAGTTTTGGATTTATCAACACTATTTTTAAAGTGTTTAAAACGTAGTGTCATAGGTTTGTATGTTTTTATGTTCACTCTATGCTAACATACATATTTTCTGTGTCGGTGTATAATTTTTACTTTTAAAAGCGTGGTAGATGAACTTTGTTTTTGCGTCTTCTCGAGTTCATTTTTATGGGAGCTTCCTGTGTGTTTGCAGTTTTCATCTGAAGAAAAATAAATGCAACAAAACGTCCCCCGCGGTCCTGGTCTTCTCTCAGTGGTTTAACGAAATGTTACATCTGCGACGTAACAGTGAAAAGGCAGCATTAAGCGCTTCATCGTGGTCAAAATGGATCTGCAGATCTGCAACTAGTGCTTCAGGAACTAGATCATCTGGGAGTGCTGGGCGTGCTAAAGCAGAAGCAGCGAAGGTGAGAGCATTATTAGAACCAAAGAGCTAGAAGCTGAAAAAGCTAAGAGTGAACTGGAAATAATACAAAAAATTATGCAAAGCTACAAATACTAACGTTACAAAGAGAAGCAGGCTGCGGTAGTTGAAGCAGAAGTGTTAGAATCAGAATCTACTTTATTGATCCCACACATGGGAAATTTGTGTGTCACAGCAACAACTTCCTATCTGCTAAGTGAGTCGTTGTAGAGCCCGATCACGTACGGAAAGAAAGACCTCCGGTAACGAGATGTTCTCGAGCGGAGCTGTCTGAGCCTCTTGGAGAAGGAGCTCCGCTGTTCGTCCAGGAGTGGGTAGAGAAGATGGTCATGGTTGTCCATGATGGATAAAAGTTTGTTCAGTTACCTCCTCTCCACCACTGCCTCAAGTGAGTCCTGTTTGCTGCCAATGACAGAGCCAGCCAGTCTGATTAGTTAGAGGAGGCAGAAGCGATACAAGATGGATTAGAGAGCAGAGATCAATATCAGACAGATTTAAACGAGAGAACAAACAAAAATGTGTCCATCTCAAGTAAGCATGAGCAACCGTCAATGCCCATCTCCAGTGTCAGCCATCTATAATGAAACAATTGAAGAAGACACACACAAAACATTGAATTGGACTGAACATGGCACACCAGATACAGAGCTACCATGCTTCAGTAAGCCACAGGTAGCTAACCACTACACAGTTTGCTTATTCAAAATGTACCTGGCCCTCCTAAAGTCAAGAGTAAAGTTGAACATAAAAGAAAGACTCTCAGTCCATTCTTCAACTCATTTATGCTTCACTACAATACACATCGAAGCATGCTACATCCAGCAGAGCCATTTGGACAATACATGGCATGGCATGACCTTTTTATGTCAGGACTCTACCAATATGATGACAAGCCAGAGAATTTTAGAGCATGGTTCTCCTCCTTTGCTGGTGCTACATCTGAGGTCCATCTCTCGCCAACCCAAGAACTCAACAATTGACAAAAAGGTTGGGTTAAGACCCAAGCAATCAGGTAGGACGCAACCGCTCAGTGCATGCCAATAACACCGCAGTAGCTCTTCAGAAGGCTTGGAAACGACTTCATGAGTGCTTCTCCGTCTCTTATCCGCGCCTGTTCTCTGCTGCCTAACTTTCTCCCCTCGCCCCTTCTCCTCTTTGACGACTCAGCTAGCATGGCGGCGCCCACGTGCAGTGTAGTTAGCGAAGGCGGCACCAAGGAGGGTAAGCAAGAAACGGACCACTGATTCAGTTACCTGGAGATACTTTGGGTTCACAACATCAGATAAACAACAAAATAAATGTGACGTGAGGGTCTGACTGCAATGACAACGCCACCCAGGAAGCTTAGCCCTGGGACAATGGAGGCCTGGTTACTGTAAAACACCAGGACCGCGCTAGGTCTGGACACGAGTCGGGTGCACAAAATACGACAAACAAAATGACTTTAATTAAATAATACAATGAGTTCAAAATAAAATGAATATACAAGAAAAGCTACACGCAGACAGAGAAACTGGTGATTATGATAAATCAAATTCAAATAAAACAAAAGAGTAGGATCATGCACACATGGGTTCCTACACAGTTCCTTGTCTGAGGAGCACAGGATTAAACAGACTGATGATTTTAAATAAGGTGGACAAAACAACGGCTTCTGCTGAACGGTGACGCCAACGAGCAGCCACACACCTAGAAATGAAGCACGATCATGAGAGGAAGCATAAGAAAAGCTAACACTGTTTAACGGCTTACCTGCCGGTAACTTGAGTGTTAGCAGTGCAGCTGAATGAGGAAGGGGCTGCAGGCAACCACCGGAGCTTTCAACAGCCTGAAATAATAATTAATCAGCCGTTGTCCCACACTAAACACAAAGAAAACCCACCCCGAACCTACCGGTACAAACTCCGCTCATAACGCAGCGCGCCTGACGTGCGCATTCTGTCTAGGGTGAGGGACAGGGAACTGGAGAACCCAGCAGGTCTCAAGTGGTCCTGTAGATCAGGACGAGGTTTGGATCCTCTGATCCACACCGCGAGTCCACTCACTCAAGCCTGTTGTGTGGAGGCGAACACATGTCCAAAATGGCGCTAGTACCGCCCACCAGACACGTCATAGAAGTCCCACCTGCCACATTCTATCCCCCCTTAATTTGTCATCGCCCCGATGACACGCCAAGAGCAGTCTAAACTTGAAGGGCTACTGGCAGCTCTAGGCAGGTGATTCAGGTTGGAATGCCGCCCAGCCGTGGCACGAGTTGTACGGCGTACAACTGCCCCACTTGTTTGAGGTTGGGGATTCCGAACAATATCAATTGTTGGATCCCCACCCTCATTTGCTGGTTCAAGATTGTCATTGGAAACAGGATTTGATGGTTGAATAGGAGCGACCATCTGTGGGGCTTCTGTAAGCAGATAACAGGAGTCCTCTAACCTAGAGTCATCGCCCCTTGGCTCCTGAGTTGGATAGGGCTCAGGTTCAGTTAACTGAACTGGGGGTACATGGGCCTTTAGCCTGTCCCTATGCACATTACGGGTGGCTCCTAAGTTGGTAACAGGAGCGACCGTGTATACTGACCCATCCCCGACTGGAACCTTCAAGACCTGATACACAACGGGGTTCCAGATATCTTGGATTTTGTGGCGACCCCGGAAAGTGTGGTCCCGCAGATAGACCAGCTGACCAACCAGCAAAGGTGCTTCTCGCACCCGACGGTCATGTCGTGTCTTTCGACGACCTGCCTTTTCAGTCAATCTAGGGCCAGCAGCCTGCTTCAAAGCAAGTGGGACAAAGCTACCTGGCCGGAGCCTGGCAGCAACATCAGTAGATGTTAAATACTGCCTGGACAAGGCAACAGCATTGCTATTGCTTCGGCCAGACCGACATTTGATTTCAAAATCAAATTCTGCGAGTTGCGCTGCCCACCTCTGCTCCAGTGCTCCCAACTTGGCTGTCTGAAGATAATTCAAGGGATTGTTATCACTTAAGACAATGCACTTTTGACCAAGCAAATACTCCCGAAATTTCTCGGTCAAGGCCCACTTGAGCGCAAGCAGCTCCAATTTCATGGGGCTGTAGTTGGTCATATTGCGCTCAGTGGGCCGCAAGCCTCGACTTGCATAGGCCACCGGACGGATGCCCTTGTCAGTCTCTTGGGAGAGGACAGCGCCAAGACCACTGTAGCTCGCATCAGTCTCCAGAATGAATGGTTTGGAGAAATCTGCATAGGCGAGCACTGGGGCGGAGACTAGCTTAGCCTTTAAGGCCTCAAAGCTATCCTCACACTGCTGGGTCCACACCTCAGCCAGAGGCTGCCCAGACCCTCTCTTTGTTTTTGTTCCTCCCACTGCTGCCACCAAACTGTGGAGGGGAGCTGCCAATTTGGCAAACCCGGCCACAAAGCGCCGGTAATAGCTCGCGAACCCAAGAAAGGATCGCAACTCTGTAACATGCTTGGGAGGCCTCCACCCAGCCACTGCTTCAATTTTGGAAGGGTCGGTGGAGACACCCTCCTGGGAAATCACATGTCCCAAATACCTAACCCTAGCTTGGAAAAAGGAACATTTTGCCAATTTTGCTTTCAAGCCCTCCTGTTGCAGGCGTGACAGAACAAGCTCCAGTCTCTCATGGTGCTGTGACACAGAAGATGAGAACACAACAATATCGTCAAGATAAAGCAAGAGTGACTGACACTGTTGGTCCCCAAACAACCTTTGCATCAAGCGCTGGAACGTGCTCGGCGCGTTGCACAAGCCAAAGGGCATTCGATTGAACTCAAAGAGGCCAAAAGGTGTACAAAAGGCCGTCTTTGGTTTGTCGTGCTCCGCCATTGGCACCTGATTGTACCCACTGGCCAAATCGATGGTCGAGAACCAGCGGGCGCCCGACAATGCATCCAGGCTCTCCTCAATGCGCGGCAATGGAAACGCATCCTTTCTGGTTTTAGCATTAAGAAGACGGTAGTCAACACAAAGGCGTAGGCTTCCATCTTTCTTACGCACCAGAACAATCGGGGAAGCATACGGGCTGCTACTCTCCCTTATAACCTTAGCCTTGAGGAGCTGGTTAATATGGGCCTTAACAGCCTCATATTCTGATGGTGGAATACGCCGGCATCGCTGCCGGACGGGCCCATTATCCAGCAGGGGGATCTCATGGGTAACAAGGCTGGTACACCCCAAGTCACCGTCGTGTGTTGAAAACACAGAGCGGTATTGATGTAACAAAGCCCTTACCTTCACCCGTTCCTCAGGATCTAGGGCTGATAAATCTACAGTGTCTAGCCTCTCCTGCTCCATTTCCACAGAAGTCTGGGAGGACACTGCAGCTGTGACTGGGTCTACTTCTGTGACCCCCGCTGGGAGACTCACCACCTCAGCTGTCTTTAGGGTCCCAAGATTGACTCTAGGGTACAGAAGGGTGTCAGTCAACCCAACATTAACGACAGGAATGTTAACAGTTCCTTGCTCTACACTCACCACACAAGGTGAGGCCAACAATCCTACAGGTAGGCCAGAGTCTGGAGGTTCGAAAAGAACCACCTGTCCTGCTAATTTCTTTGAGCACGTACTGGCTATAAATCTCATCGTGCCACCAGCTATGCGCACCGCTCGTGGCCCACGCACCTTAGCAGCACCTGTAGTGTAAACTGGTTCCCGAGCTTTGGCGTTATGGCACCTTTGTAGGGCCTCCAAAACTGGACCAGGGGCCTGGGTGATTAATGGCGACTCAAACAAAGAGGGGCCATAATCACCAAAGAGCTCTCTGTAGCAACGGCGAATTATGTTCATTCCTAAAATACCAGGGGCAGATGGGCCAGCACGAGGGGGATCCTTAACCACAAGTACACCGCACGCGGGAATAACCTTTTCAGAAAGGACAGCGTCGAGTTCCAAATACCCCACGTATGGAATTTCAAGCCCATTAGCAGCTCGAAGTTGCAACCAATGACATGACCGGAGTCGATCCGGGCCCCATGGTGAAAAATGTTTCCTAAAGAACGACTCTGTGATGGTTGTCACCATGGAACCAGTGTCCACCAAACAAGGGACCATGACTCCACCAACGTCAACCTGGATGGTTGGGCATGATGCCATCAACCTTGGCAGGTCACTCTGTACTGAGCCTGTAAACTCCCCTCCTGAACGTTGGCTCTGCAGTTCAGAGGGCTTTAGTTTCCCTCTGTTAGTTTGGCCTGCCACACAGGAAGGGCCTGCATCAGGATTGTTGCGACCCTTAGGCCGGACTCGCTTCCCGTCACATTCACTGGCATAATGGCCGACCTGAAGGCATCGCCGACAGGTAACACTCCTACGTTGAGTTCTGCCCGATTGAAGCTTAGTTACAGTTTCCGTGAGTCGTGTCAATTGCTCCTGTTGAGCTGTCAATAGTTTTCTCAGTTCACTCAGTTCACATACTGGAACTGGAGATAAGCATGTGACACTGCACACTTCACATTGAAGGCCGGCCTTGGATGGGAGAGGGAAGCTTTGTTCACAATAACTGCTAGGTTGTCCTTCTCTCTCCCACTGCAGTGCTTCCTTGCGAACCTGTAACAAGGAGGACCTCGGATTGTTACGCGCAAATCGTTTCAGTTCTCTACGCAGCGAGCCATCATTGACGTGCTCTATGAATTGATCACGCAGGAGCGTGGAGGCATTGAGAACACCATCAGGAGCTGCCCGTTTTACCTGTTCCATTAGTGACATAAGGGCCAAGGAAAACTCCTGTAGAGTCTCCCCTTTTTGCTGTCTTCGTGAGAAGAAAGCCTGTAGGAGGGTAACATAAGGGGTTACACAACCGTATAGCTCCCGTAACACCTGGAAAATCTGAACAGGGTCTTCCTTAACCTCGGCCGAGCGAAACTTAATTTCGCTCTTGGCCTCCCCTTCTAAATGATCGAATAGAAAAAGGGCTTGATGCCCGACAGGAAGATCGCGAGACCGCATATCCGCCTGAATCTCCTCAATCCAATCCTCCAGAGAGAGGCCAGATTTACCGTCAAACGTGGGGCATTTCTTGTCCCGCAACATAATGAAAACCCGTTCAGGTGCATTAGCACTGGTCTTTTGACAAGTGCCCGAAGTCTGGCTAACCCCACTTGACCCAGGTTGACCAAATCCCCTCTCCTGGAGAAGTCGCTCAGTGTCCGCCTTAAGCTGGGACATTTGTTCTTTGAGCTCCTGTAGCTCCTCTTCCATTTTAGTTGCAAACACACACAAATACCAACAGGTAACAATAAAAAATAGGAAAAACAGTTACTCCCCTTGAGTTGGTAACCCTGAAAGAATGCTGTTGTTTTGTCCAGAAAAATAACACAATCACTTTTAGAAAAAAAACACAAAACACCTCTATTTAGTGTCCATATCCTGCCGACAACGCCAAAATGTGACGTGAGGGTCTGACTGCAATGACAACGCCACCCAGGAAGCTTAGCCCTGGGACAATCGAGGCCTGGTTACTGTAAAACACCAGGACCGCGCTAGGTCTGGACACGAGTCGGGTGCACAAAATACGACAAACAAAATGACTTTAATTAAATAATACAATGAGTTCAAAATAAAATGAATATACAAGAAAAGCTACACGCAGACAGAGAAACTGGTGATTATGATAAATCAAATTCAAATAAAACAAAAGAGTAGGATCATGCACACATGGGTTCCTACACAGTTCCTTGTCTGAGGAGCACAGGATTAAACAGACTGATGATTTTCAATAAGCTGGACAAAACAACGGCTTCTGCTGAACGGTGACGCCAACGAGCAGCCACACACCTAGAAATAAAGCACGATCATGAGAGGAGGCATAAAGAAAAAGCTAACACTGTTTAACGGCTTACCTGCCGGTAACTTGAGTGTTAGCAGTGCAGCTGAATGAGGAAGGGGCTGCAGGCAACCACCGGAGCTTTCAACAGCCTGAAATAATAATTAATCAGCCGTTGTCCCACACTAAACACAAAGAGAACCCACCCCGAACCTACCGGTACGAACTCCGCTCATAACGCAGCGCGCCTGACGGCGCATTCTGTCTAGGGTGAGAGACAGGGAACTGGAGAACCTAGCAGGTCTCAAGTGGTCCTGTAGATCAGGACGAGGTTTGGATCCTCTGATCCACACCGCGAGTCCACTCACTCAAGCCTGTTGTGTGGAGGCGAACACATGTCCAAAATGGCGCTAGTACCGCCCACCAGACACGTCATAGAGGTCCCACCTGCCACATAATGTTTATTGCTGTGAATGTCGAAAAGAAAAACCAGCGAAAGGTTCGAGCACTACGGACTTGTACCAGCATTTGTAAGTATGACACACATTTTATTACGAGCAGTGTAACAAATTGCGTAGTGGAGATGCTGCGCGCAAGACCGCAACACCACCAGCAACACTCAGGTGCAAAAACAAACGACAGTGGAGCATGCTTTAACACGGATTGTATTCTTTACTGTTTTTAATTATTTTTCTGTTTGCATAAAACCCAAAGAATAAGAGAGGTAAACATGTTTTATTTTGAAAGTAAGAGTAGAAATACTTTTTTTCTGTGTTTAATGTATGTTTAACATTCAAGAAAACCTTAATTTGTCCCACAATAAGGGAATTTACCTGTAACAGTGAGTTTGCACAGAATGTTAATTATTTATAAAGAGAATCACTTCAATGAATAAAAATCTACCTGGTTGAACTTGGAAGATGTTTTATTGTGTATTTAGTTTACATTTTTTAAGAAACATCTGCTATTTTACCAGATGTTCTTTTATTTCAAGAAGGAATCTGCTTTAAGTTTT
>CACRXE010000036.1:717004-747004 GCA_902685375.1 Neostethus bicornis
GTCTGCTGCTGACGTAGCTTCTCTGAATGCTGAGGACAGTCCGTCACTGAACAGGATGGGCTTCTTCTCTGCCACCGTCACCAGAGGATTCCGTTTCATGGTGATCACAGAGCCAGCCTGCCTGTTCAGTTTGTTCTATCTGGAGCGGTCTGCCAGCACACCACGAAACCCTGGCCTCTACAGACTGGTAGAAAATCCACAAGAGATTCTCACAGATGTTGAATGACTGTAACCCCCTCAGGAAGTACGTCCTGCACCATGACGCTCAGTTTAACATCCTGTTGTTTTTATGTTTGTTGTTATTGTATCAGACTATAAATAGAAACGAGCTTCATGCTAAATATGGTACAGATCCTCTTTTAATGGAACTGGTTACTTTTAAATGAACAAAGCAATAAATATCGGTAAAGATCGACCGTCATCCGGTTTATCGTCCAGGCACAGAAGCACTGCAGACCGCTTCTATTCCAATAAAACCAGGTCTGTCCTTCCTGAAGTCGATGACCAGATCCTTTGTTTCAGAGATGTTCAGCAGTGGATTGTTCTTTGTCTGTGACGTGTCAGAATGCACACGCCATCACCAAGTTTCTGTGTTCCCCCACTTCATCACCTCTGGTAGATACTATAATGGCTGTATCGTTTGCAGGGTTTGAATCTGACACAGCTCGGAGTTGGAGCAGAACTTTATAATATAGATAGTGAATAGAATGAGGATGGTACGGGTCTCCATGGAGCTACGATACGACTGACCCCACTGAGATGTTCTGAAATAGCTGCAGATAATATTCGACTTGCATATCAATCAATTTCGCTCAATGGCTGCGTGTTGGAACTTGGCAAATAGGGATGTGGAGCTGATAAATCCTGCTTTGTGTTGCAGTCAGCAGCCCGCGGCGGGGCTAGCTTACACACATCCCACCACGGTCGCCAGTTACACCGTTCATCAGGCGCCCGTGGCAGCGCACACCGTCGCAGCAGCATACGCCCCCACCGCAGCTACCGTTGCTGTAGCAAGACCTGCCCCCGTTGCTGTGGCAGCCGCTGCTACCGCTGCAGCCTACGGAGGCTACCAGCCAACGCACCCCACCACTGATTACAGCTATGCCCAGCGACAGGCCGACGTTCCGCCTCCACCCCCTCCAGTGACCTCTCAGAACTACCAGGTAAACTTTGGCTTACCGCCAGCCTGCAGCTGAAACATTCCTGACTCTGATCTTTCTGCAGGACTCGTACTCATACGTGCGCTCCACGGCCTCGGCTGTGACCTATGACAGTAAACAGTACTACCAGCAGCCGGCCGCTACTGCTGCTGTGGCTGCACCGCAGCCTAGCGTGGCAGACTCCTACTATCAGACAGGTACCTAAACTCACCGGTCTATCAAAGGATTGCTCTTTTTTTTTACTCAGTGCTGCTGATAAGTCACTCTACTGAGTTTACAAGTTTATTCAGACTGATGAGATGCTCTGGTGTTTGAGTTTATGACTGTCTGTGTTTCAGCCCCCAAATCGGGTTACTCGCAGGGCGTGACATCGTACACGCAGACCCAACAGACCCGGCAGGTCACCGTTATAAAGCCGGCTGCTCCCAGTCCAGCTTCCTCCACTTTCTCCATCTATCCAGTGACGTCCACAGTGCAGCCTGTCGCTGCAGCTGCTTCTGTTGTGCCATCATACTCCCAAAGTCCCACCTACAGCACCAATGCTGTCACCTACTCCGGTAAGCACTCACTGCGGTTGCTGGGAAACTCGGTGCCGGGCCGGTCGTAAACGGTCTTCTTGTTGCAGGACCTTCATACTCGGGCTACGAGGCGGCGGTGTACTCTGCAGCCTCCAGCTACTACCAGCATCAACAGCAACAGCAGAAACAAGCAGTGGCAGCAGCCGCAGCGACCGCCGCCTGGACTGGGAGCACCTTCACCAAAAAGCCCCCCTTCCAGAGCAAGCAGCTGCGGCCCAAGCAGCCGCCCAAACCTCCACAGATACACTACTGCGATGTCTGCAAGATCAGCTGCGCTGGTCCTCAGGTTGGTGCTGCACTTTCTGCTCTGACGTGGTGGTGATGTATCAGCAGTCTGATACAACAGACTGCATGAAACCGTCTGACCTCGTGCCATTGCGTGGTCAGATGGCGCCATAGTGGGCGAGTACTTTTCTGTTTTAACTAATCTCTGCTTTCTGGTCAGGAGTGTGCATGATGTCAGTCATGTACCCAAACAGTCGGTGCAGTCCAGCATCCTGTCGAGATGTGAGGCTTAAATCAAATCAAATTTTATTTATAAAGCACTTTTCCAACATTAAGTCACACAAAGTGCTGAACAGAACAAATAAAACGTAAACAACATTAAAATCCAGTACATTAATAAAAAATAAAAAAAAAACAGTAAAAAGGCATCCATCAAAAATCACACACTCACACAAAACACTGCACACATGCATCGACGTTCACACAGCCCCCCGCCCCTCATACGCCCATCCTTCCACAAACCCCATTTCACCTGAACCGCTACCTACTGTCTCTTTAACTGAAATAAAAATAAACATCTGGCCTGATGCTGCTGTGAGGAAACAATAACTGGGGATCGATCCACGCCAGGAATGGCTCGGCATGAAGCAACCAAATTCCGCCTCCATGATGCAATCTGTCCAACTGAGCAACCACCCCCATCGAGATGAGCTGCCTAGTGCTTCTGCACATGCTCAGAACTCAGACGAGGCATAAAACCTACGATGACATTAACTTAGCAAATGTAAACGGTCCAGTTAGGACCATGTCTGACAAACACGTTTATCTGTGGAGTTAGGTTACCCACGCTACCGTCCGGATCAGTAAGAACACGATCAATAAAGTATCCATAAAATCTGTTTAATGTAATGCAGTCATTTTTTAAGTGAAATAAACGTTGGATAAAGTTTAAACAAAGTTCTCTCTGCTTTTTTGGGTCTACAAGTTTAGATGTAGACAGAACACCGGAAACACGAGTGTCAGACACACCTGGTTAGGCCGTTCATGTTTGACGTTTCTATTTGCTGATTGTGTTTTTTTCAGTTGCGGATGCGTCTGTACTTGACGTAGGAGCTTTGGTGAAATTAATTTGAGCAGAGGCACTAAGCGGCGTCGGCTTGACTAACATGGTCCTTCTTTAGGTGGAGAAATGAGGTTTTGATTTGATTGTTTCAGACATACAAAGAGCATCTGGAGGGTCAGAAGCACAAGAAGAAGGAGGCGGCGCTCAAAGTGTCACAGAGTAGCAGCAGCACCACCAGCAGCAGTTCTTCTGGAGGCTCACTGGCCCGGAACGCCCAGAACCAGCTGCGCTGCGAGCTCTGTGACGTATCCTGCACTGGCGCTGACGCCTACGCCGCCCACATCCGGGGAGCCAAACACCAGAAGGTACGGGAAGCTCCGCCACACCCTGGTCAGGTAGAGATGAAGCTTGTTTACACTCGAGTGATTTTCTCCTCTTGCAGGTTGTGAAGCTTCACACCAAACTGGGAAAGCCCATTCCATCCACAGAGCCCAGTATGATCACTCAGACGGCCTCTTTCACCACCGCTGCTCCCAGTAAGGCCCCCACAGCTAGCTCCTCCACCCCCTCCTCCAGCTCCCCTAGTCTCAGCACCTACCTAAAGCCCGTCGGCCCGACTGGCAGCGTGAAAACCCCTCTCACCAACACTCTCTCTGCCACCCCTGGTAAGAAGGTTAACGCTCCCAAGATCAACTTTTTGGGTGAGTAGCCGCCTTCTGGGTGTAACAGTCGTCATAACAACAGCAAAAAGAAATGGTTAACTTGTCCAATCAGGTGGAAACAAGCTGCAGACGCCAGGAAAGACCGATGAAGTCCGATTGGAGGTGAAAGCGGACTTGTCCAAACCTGTAACATCGCCTTCCGACATGAAGACAGACGTCTCTGATGCGCTGGTTGCTCTCCAAAGTGACGTCCAGCCCGTCGGACACGACTACGTGGAGGAGGTGGGACGTCTCTGTGGTGCTGATTCCTCCTCCGCCGTTTGTCTGATGTCCACGTCTCACCCACAGGTCCGCAATGACGAGGGGAAGGTGATCCGCTTCCACTGCAAGCTCTGCGAGTGCAGCTTCAACGACCCCAACGCCAAGGAAATGCATCTGAAGGGAAGGCGCCACCGCCTGCAGTACAAGGTGTGTGCACGGCTAAGTCACGTGTGTTAGCTTTAGTGAGGGTAGGATCCACATCTCGAACTCTGTTTGCAGAAAAAGGTAAACCCGGACCTGCAGGTTGAGGTGAAACCCAGCATCCGAGCTCGTAAGATCCAGGAGGAGAAGATGAGGAAACAGATGCAGAAAGAGGAGTACTGGAGGAGACGGGAGGAGGAGGAGCGATGGAGGATGGAAATGAGGTATCACCGTCATTTATAGCCAGGAACCCCTGAAATAGATCATGTAGGATAAAGCAGATGGGTGTCATCCAGAAGCGGGTCCAGAGGATGTAAAGAACTTAGTTGGAAAGTTTTAAGCAGCAGTTTGTTTTTCAGGCGTTACGAGGAGGATATGTACTGGAGGCGGATGGAGGAGGAGCAGCATCACTGGGACGATCGGCGCCGCATGCCAGATGGTGGTTATCCGCCCGGTCCACCCGGACCTCCGGGCCTGCTTGGAGTTCGACCTGGCATGCCTGGTTTGCCCCCCCAAGGGCCCATGGTGGGTTCCAGCATCCCAGTAAAACCAGTACCTTTAATGGCTCTTTTTTTATTTATACCCTGCTCTGTTCTCCTTCCTTCAGCCTCCTCGTCGACCCGATTCCTCAGACGACCGCTACGTCATGACCAAGCATGCTGCCATCTATCCCTCAGAGGAAGAGCTGCAGTCCATCCAGAAAATAGTTTCAATTACTGAGCGGGCCCTCAAACTAGTGTCAGACCTCATCACCGAGCAGGAGGAGGAGGAAAGCAGCCAGGAGGACAAAGAGAAGAAGGAACTGGCTAAGGACAGGTGGGACTCATAGATCTATATGATGGGATGTTTGAATTGGATGATTGAATGGATGGATTTGACTCTCTGTTGTGACCCAGACCCCTGAGGGGGGTGATGAGGGTAGGGGTCCTTGCCAAAGGTCTCTTGCTCCGTGGAGACAAAGACGTCCAGCTGGTCCTGCTGTGCTCCGAGAGGCCGACCAGGAGCCTGCTCACTTCCATCGTAGAACACCTGCCCAAGCAGTTACAGGTATCCTGAGCCCGCCCCTCAAAATGTCCCAGCCGTCATCCTGCACAGGGCTGACCGTGGCTCTTCATTTTTCCCCTCAGGTGGTGACTCCAGAGAAGTACGAGGTGAAGGCGCTGGTGGAGGAGGCGGCCATTCTGCTGACGTCTTGTACCGAGCCAAAAATGCAGGTGTCCATCACTCTGACGTCTCCCCTCATCAGAGAGGAACGGGATGGAGGTCTGAAACCATGGCAACCACTTCTTCTGCTCTCCCCCTATCTTCCTGCTGTCTCTCTGAATCAGCTTCAGTGTGGTGGTGGACACCCTGAAGAGCACCGTCCTGCTGGCACACCGCATCCAGGATCAATAACCTGATCAGTTCTATTAGAGACGCCGGTGCCAGCAGTGCTGCTTCTCAGCCAGCATGATCAGTGTTGCATTGTGTCCCAGGTCAGCGTGTCTTTGTTTCCTGTGTTCCTCCGCACGGCTCCTGCCGGCTCTTCACAGAGCCTCAGACGCACCATGGAGCCTCAAACACACCAAAGGAGCCTCAAACACACACGGGGTCTCAAACACATCACTAAAAACTTAAACACATCCCACCTCCTCACAAAACATCACGTGTTTACCTCTCAGAATCTCAAGCACGTCATCTTTTCTCCTCACAAAGTCTCAAACACGTCTGTCCTTAAATGAAGAAGACATGCAGCTTCTCAAACGTTCCACAGGAAACAAACATTCCCTGTAGTGGTTCACCCTGCTAGAAACTTTTCTTACTCCTCACACAGGACCAGAACCATCCGGAAGAGGGCCACAACCGTCCATAACCAGGTCACAACTTATTCAGCCAAACTCAGGTTTCCTATCCCTTTGAACCAAACCTGTGCCAGGTCCGTTACTATGACCAAGACCGACTCAGTTACCATAATGAGTGCCTGGTTCGTTAACGTGACGTTTTGGATGCCGTTACTGCCATGACTGATTGCGGTAGCTGGTTTCATTGATTTGATCAGTACCAGCTTTGTACTGATCAGACAGACTCTTACTGACCGGTTGTTTTCTAATATTGTGATGCTCACTGGCTGCAGTTCGACCTTCAATGGAACGGTTCTGGTCTTCTACCGGCAGTGTAGAAACGTGCTTGGTTACGGTCAGTGGGTGGATGGAACTACGACTGGGAAAGTGTTAAGATTATGACAGAGTTTTGTTCTGTGGTCAGGTCCAATTTTCTGAGTCTGCAGTTGCTCCTGTGCAGCTACTGCTGGCTCTGATGTTAGGTATGCATGCTGTGATATCTAACACTCTTTCTGTCATTATTTTCTCTTCAGCAACCATTGCTTCCACCTTTTCCTCTTAGATAAGCACATCGACACTCAGATGTATTCATCAGACACACGTCGTTACATTATACACACACGGGATCTACACACACACTGGAGATGACGGGGTGTAGGACAGAGGGCAGAGAGAGAGAGACTGAAGACCTGCAGCAGGTTAAGATGATTAAAGATGGGTGCGTTCTGACAGATAGGAGATGGAAAGAGAACTCTGAAGAGTTAAAGAAAATGAGAGGAAAGGGCAGGAAGAAGATCAGAGGTCATTGAACAGGATGAAGAGTCCTGATGATACACCTGGAGATGTATCATCAGGTGAGGCGCCTGATGAACAGAGGAGAATTGTGATGTTTCCATGGAGATGTGTGTTGCTGTGGAAACAACAGAGGAATGAAACTGATGAACGTTATGGGAAAGAGGAGTCAAAGCTAGACTAAGGACAAGAAGGGATGATTTCTGAGCAACACGATGCAGGATTTAATTTGATGATGCAGAGAAATACAGAGGGAGGGACGGAGAAGGTCAGAGGGAGCGACGGAGAAGGTCAGAGGGAGGGACGGAGAAGGTCAGAGGGAGCGACGGAGAAGGTCAGAGGGAGGGACGGAGAAGGTCAGAGGGAGGGACGGAGAAGGTCAGAGGGAGCGACGGAGAAGGTCAGAGGGAGGGATGGAGAAGGTCAGAGGGAGCGACAGGTCAGAGGGAGGGACGGAGAAGGTCAGAGGGAGGGACGGAGAAGGTCAGAGGGAGGGACGGAGAAGGTCAGAGGGAGCGACAGGTCAGAGGGAGGGACGGAGAAGGTCAGAGGGAGCGACGGAGAAGGTCAGAGGGAGGGATGGAGAAGGTCAGAGGGAGCGACAGGTCAGAGGGAGGGACGGAGAAGGTCAGAGGGAGGGACGGAGAAGGTCAGAGGGAGGGATGGAGAAGGTCAGAGGGAGCGACAGGTCAGAGGGAGGGACGGAGAAGGTCAGAGGGAGGGACGGAGAAGGTCAGAGGGAGGGACGGAGAAGGTCAGAGGGAGGGACGGAGAAGGTCAGAGGGAGGGACGGAGAAGGTCAGAGGGAGCGCCACACACAAATACACACACACACACACACACACACACACACACACACACACACACACACACAGAGACAGACAGACTGAATGTTTTTTCCCCAGATCAGAAAAATGGAAGGATTTTTGACCAAGTTTTTCTCTCATTACAAAAACTTTGCCACACCTTCCACCAATCACCAGCATGTCTGCTCCCGGGTTCAATTCTGTTACTCAATAAAAACTTGGTACTGTTTTAACCTGGTACCGATTACTGGTCTGATACCGGGTTCTAGATCTGGGTCTATTCTTTGAGCGGACACTGGGAGGCGCTGGTATGTGTGGCATCGTGTTTGCTCTGTGGCCTCGCTGACCTGGTCAAACACCCATTCCTGTCTCCATTTTGACAATCCATTTTTTAGATGTAACTACGGGTTTGGGGAAAGACCCAGCGGACGTCTTGGACAGGCAAAAATGCCTTGACGCTCTGGCTGCTCTGCGCCACTCTAAGTGGTTCCAGGTTCGGAACATCATTTTACTTTCTTCTTGTAGCCTTATGAGATGCATTTTATGTAACTTCACACATTTTCTGTTGAATTAAGATAAACTTTCCTATTGGAAGCAAAAAAAACACGATCGTATATTCAAGGATGCCGCCTGTTTCTAAGAATCCGATTGGACTGTTTCCACATTAAAAATCAGCCATTCCATGTAAACAATGAACTGGCATCCTTGTATTTCCCATTGACTCATGCCAGTAGGATCATGTAATTCCATAAGGCTGCAGTTAAACAGCACCATGTGCCTCTGTTCTTTAACCTGACGCAGGAGGGGACTGAGAGAAAACCAGACCTGTTACCTACGGTTCTACTTCTGGAGCCACGGTAACACGGATCCGGTTTCCGCCAGTCTTTCAGTCCCTACTCTCTCTTCTGGTGGACTGACTCAGTCCCTGTTTGTGAGATACCTCAATAAAACGAGGTCAGGGTTTAGAAGATGGCCACAAAACGCACCGTTTCCTGTGCATCTTGCAAACTCTGAACTCTTTACTAACTGTGAGGTACAAGCCTACTGGGAATGGCAGCTGACTGCAAACGGTTATGGCTTCTTCATCAGGCGGGACTTAAAGCTTCCATTATGCACAGTAGAGTTTGGACCTCTGTGATGGTTCACCTGTCTGCTCCATCTCTCTCTGAACCCTATAAACTAACTCTCTTACATCAAAAGGCTAGAGCCAACGGTCTGCAGTCCTGTGTCATCATCATCCGGATCCTCAGAGACCTCTGTCAGCGAGTCCCTACATGGTCCTACTTCCCGGCATGGGTACGTACCGCAGCGGTCCGGACCGTCGTCCGGGGTAACGGTGGTGCAGATGATGTAGGTAATGACCCTCGTGGTTCTGAGGATGATGAAGCTCCTCTGCATGCAGGCGATGGAGCTGCTTGTGGAGAAGGCCATCAGCAGTGCTGCCGCTCCTCTCAGCCCCGGGGATGCGCTCCGACGGGTCTTTGAATGCATCTCTTCTGGGATTTTACTGTCTGGTAGGACTTTATCCAGTAGATGATCGTTGGTAAACTCAGGCATACAAACCTGAAACAATCACGTTTTGATCACTCTGTAGCTTCTAATGGTTCCTTCTCACAGGCGGACCAGGAATATTGGACCCATGTGAGAAGAAGCCGGTGGACACCTTGATGCCGATGGCCGAGCAGCAGAGGGAAGACATCACATCCAGTGCTCAGGTAGAAGATCGACCCCTCAGTCTGCCTCAGACTCAGGAATAATGGAATAAAGATCCCACTGGTGTCTAATAAAAATAACGAGGTTCCATGTAGGAACTACGTTTATCATTACTTATGTTGGTTAATAAGGGCACACGGCGGCTTCACAGCAAAAAGGTCAGGATTCAAACCCCAGAGTGGGGGCAAGGCTTGAAACACTGGCCCTCCTGTTTGGAGTTTGCATGTTCTCCCCATGTACACTGCGTTCCAAATTATTATGCAAATGATGTTTTTGTTTGATTTTCCAAAATACTTGATGCAAATGACGATCAGCATCATTTTCAAGTCATTAGCTGTCAAATTGTATTTCAAATATTATTGAACAAACCTCCTAATGAAAACAGTATTTAAAAAATAAATGAAAAACTTAAAATGCACTGTTCCAAATTATTATGCATAACATAGTTTCAAGACTTTTTCTAGTTTATAAAGAACTGAAAATTGTAATTTGTTGAATTTACAGCAATATGAGGTCATATTCACTGAAATAAAAAGCCATTTCAATCCAAAACATCTTAACAGGTCAAGTTACATGTTAACATAGGACCCCTTGTTTGATAGCAGCTTCACAATTCTTGCATCCATAGAACTTGTGAGTTTATGGAGAGTTTCTGCTTGAATGTCTTTGCAGGATGTCAGAACAGCCTCCCAAAGTTGCTGTTTGGATGTGAACTGCCTCCCACCTGCATAGATCTTTTGCTTGATGATGCTCCAGAAATTCTCAATAGGGTTGAGGTCAGGGGAGGATGGGGGCCACACCATGAGTTTCTCCCCTTTTACGCCCATAGCAGCCAATGAAGCAGCCAATGAATGCAGCATGAGATGGTGCATTGTCGTGCATGAAGATGATTTTGTTTCGGGAAGCAGGATTCTTCTTTTTGTACCACGGAAGGAAGTGGTCAGTCAGAAACTCAACATACTTTGCAGAAGTCATTTTCACACCGTCAGGGACCCTAAAGGGGCCAAGCAGATCTTTCCCTAGGATTCCGGCCCAAAACATGACTCCGCCACCTCCTTGCTGACGTCGCAGCCTTGTTGGGACATGGTGGCCATCCACTACTCCATCTATCTGGACCATCCAGACTTGCACGGCACTCATCAGTGAACAAGACTGTTTGAAAATCGGTCTTCATGTATTTCTGGGCCCACTGCAGCCGTTTCTGCTTGTGAGCATTGTTTAGGGGTGGTCGAATAGAAGGTTTATGCATAACTGCAAGCCTCTGGAGGATTCTACACCTTGATGTTCGTGGGACTCCAGGGACATCAGCAGCTTCAAATACCTCTTTGCTGCTTTGTAATGACACTTTAGCAGCTGCTCTCTTTATCCGATGTATTTGTCTAGCAGAAACCTTCCTCATTTTGCCTTTATCTGCACGAACCCGTGTGTGCTCTGAATCAGCCACAAATCTCTTAATGGTACGATGATCACGCTTAAGTTTTCGTGAAATATCTAAAGTTCTCATACCTTGTCCAAGGCATTCAACTATTTCATGCTTTTCAGCAGCAGAGAGATCCTTTTTCTTTCCCATATTGCTTGAAAATGGTGGTCTGCTTAATAATGTGGAACATCCTTCTTAAGCAGTTTTTCCCTTAATTGGGCTCACCTCGCCAACTAATTATCACGGGTGTATGTGATTGATTTCAGTGATCCACAGAGCCCTGAGACACAATACCATCCATGAGTTTAACTGAAAAACACAAAATTGAATCTTTATGACACTTAAATACAATTTGCATAATAATTTGGAACGCAGTGTATGTATGTGTGGGTTTTCTCTGGTTTCCTCCAAAAACACACACGTTAGGTTGATTGGGTGCTAGGAAATTACCCCAGGAATGTCTGTCTTTGTCCTGTGTAGGGATGGGCATCGAGAACCGGATTTTTTTCAGCACCAGCTCCGCGGCTGACATTTTGACCGAACCGCTTGAAAACACACGTGATCCATGTTTTATTATTTAAAAATAAATAAATAAATAAATAATAAGATAAAGTTTAAAGTTCGGTTTTGTCCCCACCGCCAATTTTAAAGGGAGAAAGTCTGCCTCCTGATTGGATCAGAACGCAGGCTGTTAAATAATATCTATTGTAATTTTTGTAGAACTTAAGATCCTTCAGATAAATACTGTAAATGCTTAAAGTACTGTCGTCCTGTTTAAGTAATATTTAATAAGAAAAATTGCACATTTTTTATTGTTGGCAAAAAAAACCTTTTTTTTTTATTTCAGTGCAGTTCAGATTTATTTTGAATTATCCTATTTTATTTAATTAAGGTATAATTTATTTAAATATTATTCTGTGTTTTTTAGTTCCACCATCATCCAATTAAAGTTTTTATCTTTATAATAATTATTAGTTTGTTTCTAAAAGTATCGATAAGAGAATCGTTAAAGACCCGGATCGTAAAGGAGTATCGATAAGAGGACAGGTATCGATAAATCCTTATCGATACACATCCCTAGTCCTGGGTCTTGCTTGAAATCCTCCGGGCTAGGCTCCGGCACCCCGTGAGCCTAAGTGTTGTTAATATGAACTAGTGAAGTGAGGTCAGACAGGTTGTTTTAATCCAGGTTAATTAAATGATCAAATGAATTAAAGAAGTTCAGAGAGCATTAAAGAGGATGAGGAGTGAAAGGACTCTTGATCCTCTAGAGGTATGAAGGGTCTGGGTGAGGTAGAGACGGGCTGAGGTGGAGACGGGAAAACCATTGATGTTTGCAGATGTGATTTATAGTGAGAAGAGGGAAGAAGTGGAGGTTTGTTCTGGAGAGGAATGAAGGGTCTCTGCAGTGAGACGGAACGTGTGTGAATGAGAAGAGTGAGCTTCCAGAGAGGAAGGAGTATGAATCCTGACTTCTCTCTGTTGCTGATGCTATCATGTCTTTTTTCAGTTTGCTCTACGGCTGCTGGCCTTCAGGCAGATCTATAAGGTTCTGGGAATGGACCCGCTCCCTCAGATGAACCCGCGCTTCAACATCCGCAACACCCGTAAGCGTCGCCGCGACAACAGCGACGGAACCGACAGCTTCGAGGGCGAAGGCAAAAAAGACAAGAAGGATTACGAGAACCTGTGATTGTGTTTCTGTGCTGTGTTTCTGACGTGATGTTCCCTGTCTTTCTCTCAGCTTAAAAACTCGGTTGTAGATTTCCTAAAAGTTGCTTCTTTAACCCGGCGGATCCGCCCACCCCCGTCCTAACGGTTACTCACAGTTTCCATTACAAACCGTTACAATAAGAACGGTTTCCATGGCACCCGTTTTGAGACGTTCTCCACGTGTTAAAGCAGCAGGTGTGTAGGCGGTTGTTTAGCAACGCTTTATCCAGCAGACGATCATAAAGTTGTTGAGCTGAAACAAACATTTCGGTTTTTTTTTTTTTTGCATAAAACTGACAGTGTGACCGTATTTTCCTCGTCTGACATCACCTCTGCATTTTATTTAGATTAGCTGCTAATTATTGTGTAAATATGCGTAGACGAGGCGTGTGGGAGGAGTTTTGTCCTGCTTTGTGTGCCGCTTTCTGCTCGCCGACTAAATAAACATTTACAGACGGAACAAATCTCCATCTTCTTCTGCCCTTGTTCTAACTGATGGTGAACATTCTTTTCGGTCTCTCATGACCGGTGCCAGAGCTTGGTCCACATTACTGACAGTAGGCTGAATCTATTTCCAGTGAGAGTCAGACCTACACAGGTTGCTCTTTGTCACTGATTCTGTTCATTTTACCGACAAAATTTCTAGTTTATTATTTTCCCTTTGCTCAAAGTTGGAGAAAGATGGAGAGGAAAATCGACAGACGGACTATTGCAGTTTCTGCAATAATGAGGACGCTGAATCGACCCGTCGTGGTGAAGACCAGTTGATCCATGTTCCTACCCTCACCATGGTAACCAGGATCTACGTTCCTACCCTCACCATGGTAACCATGATCTATGTTCCTACCCTCACCATGGTAACCAGGATCTACGTTCCTACCCTCACCATGGTAACCAGGATCTACGTTCCTACCCTCACCATGGTAACCATGATCTATGTTCCTACCCTCACCATGGTAACCAGGATCTATGTTCCTACCCTCACCATGGTAACCAGGATCTACGTTCCTACCCTCACCATGGTAACCATGATCTATGTTCCTACCCTCACCATGGTAACCAGGATCTATGTTCCTACCCTCACCATGGTAACCAGGATCTATGTTCCTACCCTCACCATGGTAACCAGGATCTACGTTCCTACCCTCACCATGGTAACCAGGATCTATGTTCCTACCCTCACCATGGTAACCAGGATCTACGTTCCTACCCTCACCATGGTAACCAGGATCTACAGTGGTGGTCAAAAGTTTACATACACTTGTAAAGAACATAATCTCATGGCTGTCTTGAGTTTCCAGTTATTTCAACAACTCTGATTTTTCTCTGATATAGTGATTGGAACAGATCCTTCTTTGTCACAAAAAACATTCATGAAGTTTGATTCTTTTATGACTTTATTATGGGTAAACTGAAAATGTGACTAAATCAGCTGGGTCAAAAATATACATACAGCAACATGAATGAGCAATTTTGGAGACTTAGAAAGTTGTGTCAATGACATGAGCTTCATAGCATGACCTCTTAACTTCTTGTGAGTGATTATGAGTGACTACAGCTGGTGACTTCTCTGAGGCCATTTAAAAAGGGCTCATTGGATAAAAACACCCACAAACGCTACAATGGGAAAGTCAAAGGAGCTCAGCACAGATTTGAAAAAGAGAATCATTGACTTGAACAAGTCAGGAAAGTCACTTGGAGCCATTTCAAAGCAGCTGCAGGTTCCAAGAGCAACAGTGCAAACAATTGTTTGTAAGTATAAAGTGCATGGCACTGTTTTGTCACTGCCACGATCAGGAAGAAAACGCAAGCTGTCACCTGCTGCTGAGAGAAAACTGGTCAGGAGGGTGAAGAGTCAACCCAGGAGCACCAAAAAGCAGATCTGCCAAGAATTAGAAGCTGCTGGAACACAGGTGTCAGTGTCCACAGTCAAGCGTGTTTTGCATCGCCATGGACTGAGAGGTTGCCGTGCAAGAAGGAAGCCCTTGCTCCAAAAGCGGCACCTTAAGGCTCGACTAAAGTTTGCTGCTGATCACATGGACAAAGTTCTGTGGTCAGATGAAACAAAAATTGAGCTGTTTGGCCACAATGCCCAGCAATATGTTTGGAGGAGAAAAGGTGAGGCCTTTAACCCCAAGAACACCATGCCTACCATCAAGCACGGTGGTGGTAGTATTATGCTGTGGGCCTGTTTTGCTGCCAATGGAACTGGTGCTTTACAGAGAGTCAATGGGACAATGAAGAAGGAGGATTACCTTCAAATTCTTTAAGAAAACCTGAAGTCATCAGCCCGAAGGTTGGGTCTTGGGCGCAGTTGGGTGTTCCAACAGGACAATGACCCCAAACACACATCAAAAGTGGTAATGGAATGGCTAAATCAGGCTAGAATTAAGGTTTTAGAATGGCCTTCCCAAAGTACTGACTTAAATCCCATTGAGAACATGTGGATAATGCTGAAGAAACAAGTCCATGTCAGAAAGCCAACAAATTTAACTGAACTGCACCAATTCTGTCAAGAGGAGTGGTCAAAGATTCAACCAGAAACTTGCCAGAAGCTTGTGGATGGCTACCAAAAGCGCCTAATTGAAGTAAAAATGGCCAAAGGACATGTAACCAAATATTAGCATTGCTGTATGTATATTTTTGACCCAGCTGATTTCGTCACATTTTCAGTTTACCCATAATAAAGTCATAAAAGAATCAAACTTCATGAATGTTTTTTGTGACAAAGAAGGATCTGTTCCAATCACTATATCAGAGAAAAATCAGAGTTGTTGAAATAACTGGAAACTCAAGACAGCCATGACATTATGTTCTTTACAAGTGTATGTAAACTTTTGACCACCACTGTATGTTCCTACCCTCACCATGGTAACCAGGATCTACGTTCCTACCCTCACCATGGTAACCATGATCTATGTTCCTACCCTCACCATGGTAACCAGGATCTACGTTCCTACCCTCACCATGGTAACCAGGATCTACGTTCCTACCCTCACCATGGTAACCGTGATCTACGTTCCTACCCTCACCATGGTAACCGGGATCTACGTTCCTACCCTCACCATGGTAACCAGGATCTACGTTCCTACCCTCACCATGGTAACCAGGATATACGTTCCTACCCTCACCATGGTAACCATGATCTACGTTCCTACCCTCACCATGGTAACCAGGATCTATGTTACAACCCTCACCATGGTAACCAGGATCTACGATCCTCGCTTAAGGTCATCAGGATTCACGTCCCCCGCCTCTCGCCCGGATAAGTTGCAGGAAGACTGTTGGTGAAAATCCTCCAATCAGAAATTCCATTTGGTTTAGACAGAACATTTCCAGGACACATGGAAGCTAAACAAACTGTTCTTTTTAACAATGTTTTTCTGTGTATTTTTCAGTTTGTTTGGACAGTGAACTGACATCGTTAATCAGAAAATTAGAGAGTAACCAAATGACCACTAATAATAACTACTAATAATAACTAATAATAATAACCACTAATAATAACTAATAATAATAACTCAGAGGTGGTCTTTATAGACGTTTCCACATCTTTAACCATTTGGTTCCATCTTCTATAGTCACCTCTAAAAGTATTAGAACAGCAGTTTCCTTGTTTTTTGTTCTTTATTAAAGAGGAGAATCTTTAATCAGGGTGACCCACAGCAAGTCAGTCAGTCCATCTAATCCTGTCTCCTGCATCCTCTCTGGTTCATGTCTTCCTTCACTGCATCCATAAACCTCCTCTTTGGTCTTCCTCTGGACCTCCTGAGGTCTCTCTCCTCTGCACATGTCCAAACCATCTCAGTCTGACCTCTCTGACTTTAAAACCTCTAACATGTGCTGTTCCTCTGATCCTGTCCATCCTGGTCACTCCCAGAGAGATCCTCAGCATCTTCATCTCTGATACAAACAGTGGTGAGACTCATCCGGTCTCACCTGGTTTTGTACACTTTTCATTTTGGTTTTGCCACCAAATGTTTGATGTTATTTAAGGTTATTTTTTTCTGTTCTCTTGTTTTCTTTATGTGATGTCATATAAAGGTGACGTGTTTAAGTGGTTTAACATGTCGATGTAAACACCAGGAATCTGACATTCTGATCATTTTGTCTTCAGTGAACCACAGAAACAAAGGAATGGGACGTGTTCTTTTGGGGGGGGTCTGTCCTTTGTTCATTTTGTTCATGTTGTATCTCGTCTCTTATTTTAATGTCTTATCACCCAAATTATTTTTAGTAAAAACAGCACTGATCAAAAAAAAACCACGTCATTTCATTCCTCAGTGGATGGGAACGTCCTGTGAAGAACTGTTCTGGGAATTTTCAGGAGCAGCAGGTGATCTTTTCACCTGGAGGATGACCTTCATACGACTGGATTTGTTTAGTTTGTTGAGTTTATCTGAGATTAGAGACTCTGGACAGCTGGTCCACCCTGTACGTTCACATCACACTGAGACCTGATCACAGACCTCTCTGAGACCTGATCGCGGACCTCTCTGAGACCCGATCACAGACCTCTCTGAGACCCGATCGCAGACCTCTCTGAGACCTGATCGCGGACCTCTCTGAGACCCGATCACAGACCTCTCTGAGACCCGATCGCGGACCTCTCTGAGACCCGATCACGGACCTCTCTGAGACCCGATCGCGGACCTCTCTGAGACCCGATCACAGACCTCTCTGAGACCCGATCACAGAGACCTGATCACAGACCTTTCTGAGACCCGATCACAGACGTCTCTCAGACCTGATCACAGGCCTCTGCTCCTTCTGATGATTTATTTTTAAGTCATAAACGAGACTGAAGATGATTTTTATCTTAACATCATTTTTTTTTCTAAAAAAGAAAACATATTTCTTTAAAATGTTCCACCTGCTGATTTAAGATACTTATTCATCTTTTTATTTAATGTTATTAATACTTTTATTACACGTGTTATAATTTATTAAAATGTATTATTATTCTGTTCAGAAACATTCTCTCAGGAGATGCAGACGTTTGGCCGTGACGTTCTGTTGCCATTAAGAACATACTGTACATGGTGACCAAACTACGGTTAGAGACCCCCCACCTGGACGGGTGGGCTGCAGAGCATGCAGATAAACATGGATCTGTGAATCATTCCACTGGTTCAAAAAGAAGCTCCAGTGGTTTCCACCACAAAATATCTGAGCTTTCATCTGGACTCTGATCATCGATCAGATGGTGAAGAAAGCTTCTAAACACCTCCATTTTTTTGTGTGTGTATCATTTTTACTGTGTTGGAGTGTGTGCAGCCCCGGGGGGAATCGAACCAGGTTCTCCTGGTCGAAAGACGGCAACTTTGCCACCAGGCCAACGCCTCCTGGGACCAAAAACACCACCACTTTTAACTGTTCTATCCAGACGTGGTTTAACCCTCAGCAAGATAAACTAACCATCTACACCACACTGATGAGGCCATGTCTGGAGTCAGGCCACATAACCACCCACCCTCCTGGTGGTGGGGAGGGTAGGCTGCACAGCTGGAGAGAGGGTGCTCATCTCCAGGCATACAGAACTGGAGCTTCCATCACTGCAGAGCAGCAGAGAGCAGGCTGCAGTGCATTCTGTGACGAGGATCCGGTCCCTAAAACCAGAGCAGAGAGCTCTGAGAGAGAAGGAGCAGGAATAAGGACAGTTTGTCACCGTCTGTCCTGCCAGCAGCGGTCACATTCTGATATAAAATTATATTTTAAAAGGTTTTAATACTTGTTTTTATTAAATTCTGTTGTTTTAACTGCAGACATTAATTTAATAAATCTAATTAAATGATTGTTGTTGTTTTTTTATGATTTAAGTCTAAATAAGTTTAATCTAATGATATAAAACATAAAGAGATGAAGCTGCTGAATCATCTTTATTTATCTGGGGGTTCAGACCTGTGGGGAGGCCAGGGTGTAGCTGTAATGGAGGGTTCCCCCTTCCTCCAGGTAGCAGTCGTGACTGTGGGTCCCTGGTTTGATCTGACGAGAGCAGATCCCCAGCAGGTCGTCAAACAGGAGGTCACTGTCGTGGACCTCCAGACGGAGAACATCGTACTCCTGGGCCTGGAAGTGGGTGAACTCCTCGTCCCACCAGGGGTTGGCGTTGTTGTTCTTGACCTCGGTCTGGCCCAGAGAAACCGAGCCACAGAAAACCTTCACGTAGCCGTCCGTGATACCGAACAGGTCGGCGGGAAGGTCGCTGGCCCGAAGGTTAAAGACCTTCAGCTGGGACAGAGCAGAACCCAGGATGGTGAGAAGAAGCAGGACACGGTAGAGTCTGGAGGCCATGATTCTGGAGGCTGCGGAGGAACACAAATAAAATCATCTTCATCAACCAGTAACCATACTTTATTAAGACCACGTGCTGCAGGCAGCCATGACAGCGCCACCGGTAGGACTAACTGGTGTCTTCTCCAGGGACACTTAGGCATGAGCTCAGCTGGAACTGAACCGGCAGCTTTTTGATCCAAAGCCGGCCATTCTCCCACTGAGCTAATGCCTCGTCCTGAGTGGGCATGAGGACTAAAGTCTGACCGACAAATATTTTCCAGCGTTTCCTCTGAGAGTCTTTAAAAAGTTTTTTTTTTTTTTTTATTAGTTTCATGGATTTAAAATTAAATTAAAAGCTTTTCTACAAACTTCAGAAACGTGTAAGTTCTAGACCAATAAGACCCAGGAGGGTACAGAACGTGGACCAGTAAGACCAGGAGGGTACAGAACATGGACCAGTAAGACCAGGAGGGTACAGAACAAGGACCAGTAAGACCAGGAGGGTACAGAACAAGGACCAGTAAGACCAGGAGGGTACAGAACAAGGACCAGTAAGACCAGTGGAACAGTGCTTACCTGTCTGCTTCAAACCTTGTTTGTAGATCGATCCTCTGCAGTTTGTCGTTTTTAAAGGAGAGGCTTATCAGGCCGTTTCCATGGTAACCAAAACCATCAGCTGCTTCATTCCCATGGTTACGACACATAAACCAACTTTTACTGGAAAACATTCATCTTCTGAGCCTTACAGTCTGTCATAGACACACACACACACACACACACACACACACACACACACACACACACACACACACACACACATTCCTAGAGGCAAAGCAGCCAATCAACCTAACACACACGTTTTTGGAGAGTGGGAGGAAACCCACATATCTACAAGGAGAACATGCAAACTCCACACAGAAAGAGCAGTGTTTTAAGCTTCGTCCCCACCTGGGACTTGAACCTGCTTGCTGTGACGTCACTGTGCCACCCGGTGAACCACCGAGCTGCTGAAATGTTTATATTTATTATTTATATAATATTATTAATATTAATTATTATTAATATGTTTACATTTTAATAAAACTAAGAATCAGAGGATAAATTCAGAGAGGTCAGACTGTTCTGAGCAGAGAGAGGAACCACCAGGCAGGAGGCCAAGAGGAAGACCAAAGAGATGCAGTGAAGAAGACATGAACCCAGGATGCAGGAGACAGGGTTAGATGGAAGCTAAAGAGATGCTGTGGCGCCCCCTGGAGGGATAAAAGAAAAACCTGTCTCTGGTTTTATTAAACTCTTCCATTTAAAAAAACCTCACTAATAGAGTCCTTTTTATTTTAAAATATAATATTTTATTTTATAATATTTTCTTCACATTAATCCTCCATGTCCCTCCTGGAGGAACTACTTCCGGCCTGTCAGACAGGATGTGACGTCACTAGGTGGCAGGAAGTCCCGCCTTCCTGTCTGATGGTGACGTCACGGGTTAAAATGGCGGAAGGGACTCTCCGGTACTTCACGGAGCGGAACCACATCGCGCGTCCGGACGCTGCGGAGCTGCGGTGGAGTCACGCGGTAAACAGCAGAGAGAAACTGCGCGCGGCGACCACAGGTGTGACACCTTAGTGACGTCACAACGAACTAATTAAACTTCTTATTTAAATGAGTCCATTTAACCCGGATGTTTAAAACTGACCCAAACATTCAAACAATGACAGAATGTTTTTGTTTTAAAACTAAACCTTTTTAAAAAACGCGTGTTTGATTTTAAGAAAGTTTTTATTTTCACATGACGTCACGCCTGTACAGGAAGAGGAAGTCCACGTGTTTATATTTCAAACAAATAAAAATGATACATTAGTGTAAAAAAAAAAAAAATCAAAACAGATTTCACAGCAGCCAATTAACCTAACGTATGTTTTTAAAGGAAACCAGAGAAAACACACACACAGGGAGAACATGCAAACTACACACAGATTCCAGTGTTTCAAGCCTCGTCCCACCCCAGGACTCAAACCCTGACCTTGTTGTGAGGCCTCTGTGCCCCCCCCCCCCTGCACAGCCATGTTCCACCCTGATAAACCTTTCAATTATTTTCATTAATGATTACAAGTCGTTCAGGCATGATGCTCCCTCCACCATGCTTCAGGGTGGGGATGAGCTTTTAAAGAGAACTCTCCTCCATCTGAAAAAACATGGAAAAAGATCAGAAGTGATGGTGATTGGTCCAGAAGGATGGTTCAGTGGGAGGGGCTAAGCGTCCTGTAACCAGACGGTTTGCTGGTTCAATCCCCATGCTGAAGTTTCTCTGAGCAAGACATGGTGGTTTCCAGCTTGCATGTCGGCTTCCACCATCAGGTACGAGTGTGTGTGTGTGTGTGTCTCTGTGTGTGTGTGTGTGTGTCTCTGTGTGTGTGTCTCTGTGTGTGTGTGTGTCTCTGTGTGTGTGTGTGTGTGTGTGTGTGTGTGTGTGTGTGTCTCTGTGTGTCTGTGTGTGTTTTTTGGGGAGCTGTCTGATTGTCTCTGCAGGACGGAGAGGGTGGTCTGGGTTTCATGATGGAGCTCAGGATGTCGTCATGCCTCTCCACCAATCAGAACTGTTCTTTCTCAGGCGCGTTTCACATGATCGAGGCGGACGTCATCATGAGGGGTTGTGAGCCCAGAGAGCCAATCATGGCTCATCCCCCCGAAACGGACAGTGACATCACGCTGAGGGACTGGCTGGAAGAACTGAAGAACCACCAGCTGGGAGTCAAGCTGGACTTTAAGAGGTGAGACCAGAACCCCAGAGTGTCTGACCCCCATGTCTCCATCTGTGGACCTGAGCACGGTGTCTGACCCCCATGTCTCCATCTGTGGACCTGAGCATGGTGTCTGACCCCCATGTCTCCATCTGTAGACCTGAGCACGGTGTCTGACCCCCATGTCTCCATCTGTAGACCTGAGCACGGTGTCTGACCCCCATGTCTCCATCTGTGGACCTGAGCATGGTGTCTGACCCCCATGTCTCCATCTGTAGACCTGAGCACGGTGTCTGACCCCCATGTCTCCATCTGTAGACCTGAGCACGGTGTCTGACCCCCATGTTTCCATCTGTGGACCTGCTCAGAACCCCATGATGTCTGACCCCCATGTCTCCATCTGTGGACCTGCTCAGAACCCCATGATGTCTGACCCCCATGTCTCCATCTGTGGACCTGAGCATGGTGTCTGACCCCCATGTCTCTATCTGTGGACCTGAGCATGGTGTCTGACCCCCATGTCTCCATCTGTGGACCTGCTCAGAACCCCATGGTGTCTGACCCCCATGTCTCCTTCTGTGGACCTGCTCAGAACCCCATGGTGTCTGACCCCCATGTCTCCTTCTGTGGACCTGCTCAGAACCCCATGGTGTCTGACCCCCATGTCTCCATCTGTGGACTGGCTCAGAACCCCATGGTGTCTGACCCCCATGTCTCCTTCTATGGACCTGCTCAGAACCCCATGGTGTCTGACCCCCATGTCTCCTTCTGTGGACCTGCTCAGAACCCCATGGTGTCTGACCCCCATGTCTCCATCTGTGGACCTGCTCAGAACCCCATGGTGTCTGACCCCCATGTCTCCATCTGTGGACCTGCTCAGAACCCCATGATGTCTGACCCCCATGTCTCCATCTGTGGACCTGAGCACGGTGTCTGACCCCCATGTCTCCATCTGTAGACCTGAGCATGGTGTCTGACTCCCATGTCTCCATCTGTAGACCTGAGCATGGTGTCTGACCCCCATGTCTCCATCTGTAGACCTGAGCATGGTGTCTGACCCCCATGTCTCTATCTGTGGACCTGAGCACGGTGTCTGACCCCCATGTCTCCATCTGTAGACCTGAGCACGGTGTCTGACCCCCATGTCTCCATCTGTAGACCTGAGCACGGTGTCTGACCCCCATGTCTCCATCTGTAGACCTGAGCACGGTGTCTGACCCCCATGTCTCCATCTGTGGACCTGAGCACGGTGTCTGACCCCCATGTCTCCATCTGTAGACCTGAGCATGGTGTCTGACCCCCATGTCTCCATCTGTAGACCTGAGCATGGTGTCTGACCCCCATGTCTCTATCTGTGGACCTGAGCACGGTGTCTGACCCCCATGTCTCCATCTGTAGACCTGAGCACGGTGTCTGACCCCCATGTCTCCATCTGTAGACCTGAGCACGGTGTCTGACCCCCATGTCTCCATCTGTAGACCTGAGCACGGTGTCTGACCCCCATGTCTCCATCTGTAGACCTGAGCACGGTGTCTGACCCCCATGTCTCCATCTGTAGACCTGAGCACGGTGTCTGACCCCCATGTCTCTATCTGTGGACCTGAGCACGGTGTCTGACCCCCATGTCTCCATCTGTAGACCTGAGCACGGTGTCTGACCCCCATGTCTCCATCTGTAGACCTGAGCACGGTGTCTGACCCCCATGTCTCTATCTGTGGACCTGAGCATGGTGTCTGACCCCCATGTCTCCATCTGTAGACCTGCTCAGAACCCCACGGTGTCTGACCCCCATGTCTCCATCTGTAGACCTGCTCAGAACCCCACGGTGTCTGACCCCCATGTCTCCATCCCCCATGTCTCCATCTGTAGACCTGAGCACGGTGTCTGACCCCCATGTCTCCATCTGTAGACCTGAGCATGGTGTCTGACCCCCATGTCTCCATCTGTAGACCTGAGCACGGTGTCTGACCCCCATGTCTCCATCTGTGGACCTGAGCTGAACCTGGTGTTTGTCCTCCCTGCAGCATGGAGGCACTGTCTTCATCTCTGGATTTGCTCAGAACCTGGTTGGACCAGTCCCACCAGCCCGTGTGGATCAATGCTGACATCCTACACGGTCCTGGAGGCCAGGCGGTTCCTCTGGATGCCGACGCCTTCCTCACCAGCACCTGTGCTCTATCTGAACACATCGTTCTGTCTCTGGGATGGACCACCGGGTGGACCGCTAGAGCACACAACCCAGGTACAGGTTTTACACTTTGTTTTTATTTTGTGTTCAGTTTTAATGAACTTTATTGATTTTAAAATCATTTTAGTGAAACTTCTTAATTGATTCTTAATCTTTTGTCTTTGTTCCGTCTGCAAAAACTATGAGAACCGTTTAGAATTTCTCACATTTCTGCATAAAATCAACGTCAAATTTTTTCACAAGATATTTTGCCAGAATTTGGTGTTTTTATGTTTTTTTTTGCAAATATAAAACGTGTTTTTTTTTTTTTTTTAGACAGCAGTGACTCCCTCGGTGGAGTCCTCCCATGGACACCATTCTTGACCAGTGTTTACATACAGTACAGTCCATAAATGCACACAGATGTTGGACTGAGGCTATGTTTGCAGCAGAAACTCTCGGGTTCTTTTTTATCTCTTAAGTATTCTGCTGAACTCTTGGTTTTATTTTTGGTGGACGGTCTCTTCTTGGGAGACAAACCAAACACGTGGAGGTAGTTTCTCCATCTGTTTATTGAACCAATCCCAGCTTTACACAAACCAGCCATTCACAGGTGTTCAGCTAACCTCAACAAACCTGTTAACAACTGTTTTTTTAAAGGTTGTTAACATGGTAGGAGTGGGTCTTTGCTCCAATAGGTGTTAGCCCCTTCTTTAGGGGCGGAGCAAACTCAGGTTAGTTTATCTAGAACCAGTTCTCAGGTTCCTTCTTGAAGATTAAAATGATTTCTGATGGAAGTCGAAACGTTTCGATCATCAAACACACTGAAGAAGACCCTTCAAAACCTTTCCTACGATAGACCCCTGCTGGAGGAAGGATCACTGACGGATCATAGAACCAGGACCCAGTCCTATTCTATGTGTTTATGACAAAATAAACCTGGTTGCAGCTAATTCTTCAGGTCTTTGTGTTTGCAGGGTACAGCTGGGATTCAGTCCATCAGATGGAGGAGAAATGTCGGGGTCTCCAGCACCCCGTCACCTTCCCGGTCCGAGCGGCCCTGCTGGCCGAGTCCTGCTCCCAGCTGTCATGGTTACTAAAGCAATCTGAACGGTGAGAAGCAGGGTCTGCCTTACACACTGGTCCGCCTAATGGGGAACGGTGACTTACAGGGGACAGTACCTCAGGAGGGTAACGTTGCTTTATAGGGCAGTGGTCTGCATTCTGGTAGCTGCATCGTCTCATAGTAACGTAGAACGTTCCGTCCACAGATACTCGCTGACTGTCTGGACCGGACCGATGGACCAGTTCGATGTTCAGGACCTGGTTTTGTACAGAAAGCAGTTTCATGAAAGCCGGATCTACTACGACCTGCCGGATCCGGTTAGAGAACAGCTACTGACATCTGGACATACGTAGAACTCTCTGTCCAGCTTCCAGGGTGTGACCCGGGTGGAGCAGACATAGAGCTGTTTTTACTCCTTCTCTTTGTTGGGTTTCTGAGCTCATCCATTGATAAACTCAGGTAGACCAACTCCTTACGCGCTGTGCACTTGTGCATTACCCCCGTCACTTTTAGGCGGGCGGGGGTTTGAATTAATCTGGCACAGTTAGTCAGGATCCAGAGCATCTCCAACACTCATGAACTTAGAACCACTCACTTTGAGGCCGAGCTTCTTCACTGAGGTGACCAAAGCGTCTCTGAGCTGGCTGTAGGTTCTTGTAGGTTCGACCACGTCCTCCGGCGGTTTCCCGACCATCCTACGAGAACTAGCCTTCAATTCAATCCAAGCGTTGCCCTGTACCCGATGGCTCCACAAAATCATAGGCGACCTCCAACAACTCAGAGTCACCGTCAAGGAAGCAGAACAGCAGGAAGAAGATCACCAACACTGGACAAACCTGGTTCAGCCCTTTAGTTAGTTTAGGTTAGTCAGGCAGCAGAAATGACCGGAGATGCCAGGATGGCTAGTTACCAGGAGAACCACCACATACAGAGGGCTGATTAAACTTGTTTGGTTCAAATTGAGGACAGAAATAGGCCCAGTTTTTAACCTTTTTCTATGATGGTGAGCAAAAGGAGGAGACTTTGACCCCTAGGAGCTGCACGACCTTCTAACCCTCTGGATTGAAAGGTAAATTCAGGTAGATTCAGGAGTGAAGAACATAATAGGACGGACGTCTTGGACTGGATTTTAAATAATGACCAGAGTTTTGTTGAAACTTTAGAACTGATTAAACTAAAACTACTGTTATCTGTGTAAATATGACTGATGAGTTTTATTAAACAGATTTAATATAAACTAAATCTGGTTGATGTGTGTCTACCCGCTCTCTGATTGGTCCGTTTACCTTCTGCTCCGCAGCCCATTAACCTGGGCTAATGACGTGCTACCACAGGGACGGAGAACCCTCTCAGTCCCAGTTCCACATGGACAGAGCCTCTCTGTCCTGAGACCATAGTGGGTAGCCAGCATACCGCTTACATCACTTCCTGTCTGATTATTATCAAACATTATGAAGCAAAAATAGTTTTGGTCAGTTTATTATTTTACAGAAAATAAGAATTTATTTAATCCGTCTCAGACGGACACGTGGCATTACATCATCACTCCAACAAAGCTTCTAGAGACCACCAGGACGTCACTGCTGGAGGCTCTCGTAGACTTCAAACCGGTACTGGATCCCATCCTCCTCCTGGAGTTCTGAGGAGATCCCTGGAAACCTGCAGAGCTCAGAGTCAGTCCTGAGGGGCAGAGGGTGGGGTGCAGAGGGTGGGTGGGTGTGCAGAGGGTGGGGGTGCGTGCAGAGGGTGGTGCGGCGTGCAGAGGGTGGTGCGGCGTGCAGAGGGTGGGGGGGCGTGCAGAGGGTGGTGCGGTGTGCAGAGGGTGGGGGTGCGTGCAGAGGGTGGTGCGGTGTGCAGAGGGTGGGGGGGCGTGCAGAGGGTGGGGGGGGCGTGCAGAGGGTGGTGCAGCGTGCAGAGGGTGGTGCAGCGTGCAGAGGGTGGGGGGGCGTGCAGAGGGTGGGGGGGCGTGCAGAGGGTGGGGGTTACTCACGTCGGCAGCTGGCGGTACTGATCCTCACGGATCTCTGGGAGGAAGGTGTCACAGGGGAACTGCTTCAGGATCCGGGTAACGAACAGCCTCCTGGATCCTGGACTTTCCATCATTTCCTGGAGAGAAAACAGGGTCTGAGGACCAGGGGAAGACGGCTGAGACCAGGATCAGGACTACCTTGTAGAGAGAGCTGCCTCCGATCACCCAGACTTGGTCCACCGTGTCGGACAGCTCGGTGTCCAGCAGGCGCAGCGCCGAGCTGAAGTCTGCAGCCAGATAGTGAGCTCCAGCTGGGGGCGCTCTGCAAAAAACAGACCTCCATCAAGACCTCCAAAACGTGTCGGTTGGTTTGCTAACGAACCAACCGACACGTTTTAGCTGCGCCTTATAGTGCGGAAAATACGGTACTTGAAGCTTGTAATCTATAGAATAAGGTTTTCTTTTTGGTGACGTTTCGGTTTTTTTCGGTTCAGACTTCTTCTGTTGTTTTTATAAGAAATGATCAACACAGGCCGAGAGCGCCCTCTTATGGTTTACTGTTAATATACTGTTTTTTTTCTTTTATTTAAGCATCATAAATTATGATGTTACGTATAGTTTCTGTAGGTTTTTTTTTCTGTTTTTCAATCTAAATAAACATTCATTCAAAATAACGTGAAACGATGGAGATGATGTCATTAATTTTACTTATAAGTCGCTCCAGAGTAAAAGTCACACCGCAACCAAACTATGACAAAAACTGTAATTTTTTTTATTTTTGACCCCGCAGGTCTGGACCCTGCAGGTCAGGACTCTGCAGGTCTGGACCCTGCAGGTCTGGACCCTGCAGGTCAGGACTCTGCAGGTCAGGACCCTGCAGGTCTGGACCCTGCAGGTCTGGACCCTGCAGGTCAGGACCCTGCAGGTCAGGACCCTGCAGGTCAGGACTCTGCAGGTCAGGACTCTGCAGGTCAGGACCCTGCAGGTCTGGACCCTGCAGACTCACCGGAGTTCCCGGCTCAGGACGATGTTGATCCTGTTGGGAAGAGGTCGGTTCTTCTCTGGGATGGAGAACCAGGTCTTTCTGCCCATGATGACCACGTTCTGCTTACCTGCACAAACACATGCGGTCGGAATCCTGCTGGGTGTGTGTGTGTGTGTGTGTGTGTGTGTGTGTGCAGGGGGTGGGGCGGTGTGTATTTACCATCCTTTGACGAAGTTGAAGTCATCTTGCGGAAATGAGCAAATTCATTTCTAGAGAAAGAAAAAAATGTGTTTTATTGTTTGGAACTGGAAACAGTCGGTGGTTTCTGTCATCGTGCCAAACAGGAATAAAAACTCAATATTAAATTTTATTTAAAAATCTATGGTTACCACGGTAATCACTATGGTTACCACGGTAATCACTATGGTTACCATGGTAATCACTATGGTTACCATGGTAATCATGTTGCATGAGCATGGCTGCACGGTGGCCTCACAGCAAGAAGGTCAGGGGTTCGAGACCCAGAGTGGGGGAGGAAGTTGAAACACTGGTCTCTCTGTGTGGAGTTTGTATGTTCTTCCCGTGTATTTGTATGTATTCTCGGGGATAGGCTCCAGCACCCCTCTGATAAATGAATCAGACCATGCAACTTCCTTCCAGTTAATGTCCTACCCAATCAGAGGACAGAGATGATGGCGTCTAATGAACGCAAGCATCTGTCCTCCATGTTTGTAGTTCTGTAGATTCACCATGCTGTACGGTCCGTCCTCCATGTTTGTAGTTCTGTAGATCCACCATGCTATACGGTCCGTGTTGGTAACGACTCCCCAGATTGAGAATTTAAAGACACTGTTCAGAAAGTTTATTCAGTTAAAGTTTATTTTTACTCTGTTTTCTGGATGAAACTGACTGTATGAATTATGTACGTCACATCCCGCCTCAAGCAGAAGGAAATCAGAATCAGAATCAGAATGCTTTTATTGCCATGTCAGTGAAAAACATCAGAGACTAGGAACTTGTTCTGGTACTGGTGTGCAAACATATAAAATAAAAATAATAAAAATAAAATTAATAAAAATAATAATAATTTTTACAAAACTAAGAGTGCTCAGAAGAAAAAGAAAAGTAGTGCAATGTCATAGAAAATAATAAAGATAGTGAAGTGACAAGAGGGAAGTGACTAAGAGATGTGGGGATCCAGGTTATAAAGAGTTCATAAGTCCAACGGCAGAAGGGAAGAAGCTGTTTTTGTGGCGGGACGTTCTGGTCCGAATGGACCGGAGCCTCCTGCCCGAGGGGAGTCGCTCAAAAAGTCCATGTCCAGGGTGGGAAGGGTCAGCTGCTATCCGACCTGCACGCCCCCGAGTCCTGGAGACGTACAGGTCTTCGAGAGATGGAAGGCTGCAGCCGATCACCTTCTCTGCGGAGCGCACAATGCGCTGCAGTCTGTGTTTGTTCCTGACTGTGGCTCCAGCGTACCACACGGTGATGGAGGAGGTGAGGATGGACTCGATGATGGCTCTGTAAAACTGCACCAACATCTGGGCGGGCAGCTTGGCTTTCTTCAACTGCCGCAGAAAGTACATCCTCTGCTGGGCCTTTTTGATCAGGGAGCTGATGGATGGCTCCCACTTTAGGTCCTGTGTGATGGTAGTGCCGAGGAAGCGGAAAGAGTCTACAGTGGTGATGGAGAAGTCTGTCAGTGCAAGGGGGGTAATGGGAGCTGTGACTTTCCTAAAGTCCACGATCATCTCCACTGTCTTCTGAGCGTTGAGCTCCAGGCTGTTGTTGCTGCACCAGGACACCAGCCGGTCTACCTCCATCCTGTAGGCCGACTCATCGCCATCAGAGATGAGCCCAATGAGTGTGGTGTCATCTGCAAACTTGATCAGTTTGACAGAGTCATGGCTGGAAGTGCAGGAGTTGGTGTACAGGGAGAAGAGCAGGGGAGAGAGGACACAGCCCTGTGGAGATCCTGTGTTGATAGTCCGAGAGGTGGAGACATTCTTCCCCAGCCGCACGCATTGCCTCCGGTCTGTTAGGAAGTCAGTAATCCACCTGCAAGTGGAGTCAGGCACGTTGAGCTGAGAGAGCTTGTCCTGAAGCAGGGTAGGGAGGATGGTGTTGAATGCAGAGCTGAAGTCCACAAACAGGATCCTGGCATAGGTTCCCGGGGAGTCCAGGTGCTGCAGGGTGAAGTGGAGGGCCAGGTTGATAGCGTCGTCTACAGACCTGTTGGCTCTGTAGGCAAACTGCATAGGGTCCAGAGAGGGAGAGGTGAAGTGCTTGAGATGAGGGAGGACCAGGCGTTCGAATGACTTCATGACTACAGACGTAAGCGCCACAGGCCTGTAGTCATTAAGTCCAGTGATACGGGGCTTCTTG
>CACRXE010000036.1:752004-754504 GCA_902685375.1 Neostethus bicornis
CTTATTTTTTCTATTTGATTTGTTGTGAGTATTTTTTAAATTAAATAAGTTTTCTTCTTCTCGCTCCTTTTCAGTGTAATCAGTGTTTATTTTGATGTTCCATCTTTTTCCACTTAACCGAGGACGGAACACCTCACCAGCAGGTCTGGGGTCTGCCTCTAGGTCTCCTCCTGGGGGGTGGAACACCTCACCGGCAGGTCTGGGGTCTGCCTCTGGGTCTCCTCCTGGGGGGTGGAACACCTCACCAGCAGGTCTGGGGTCTGCCTCTAGGTCTCCTCCTGGGGGGTGGAACACCTCACCGGCAGGTCTGGGGTCTGCCTCTGGGTCTCCTCCTGATGGAACACCTCACCAGCAGGTCTGGGGTCTGCCTCTGGGTCTCCTCCTGATGGAACACCTCACTGGCAGGTCTGGGGTCTGCCTCTGGGTCTCCTCCTGATAGAACACCTCACCGGCAAGTCTGGGGTCTGCCTCTGGGTCTCCTCCTGGGGGGTGGAACACCTCACCAGCAGGTCTGGGGTCTGCCTCTGGGTCTCCTCCTGGTGGAACACCTCACCAGCAGGTCTGGGGTCTGCCTCTGGGTCTCCTCCTGGTGGAACACCTCACCAGCAGGTCTGGGGTCTGCCTCTAGGTCTCCTCCTGGTGGAACACCTCACCAGCAGGTCTGGGGTCTGCCTCTGGGTCTCCTCCTGGTGGAACACCTCACCAGCAGGTCTGGGGTCTGCCTCTGGGTCTCCTCCTGGGGGGTGGAACACCTCACCGGCAGGTCTGGGGTCTGCCTCTGGGTCTCCTCCTGGGGGGTGGAACACCTCACCAGCAGGTCTGGGGTCTGCCTCTGGGTCTCCTCCTGGGGGGTGGAACACCTCAACAGCAGGTCTGGGGTCTGCCTCTAGGTCTCCTCCTGGGGGGTGGAACACCTCACCGGCAAGTCTGGGGTCTGCCTCTGGGTCTCCTCCTGGGGGTGGAACACCTCACCAGCAGGTCTGGGGTCTGCCTCTGGGTCTCCTCCTGGGGGTGGAACACCTCAACAGCAGGTCTGGGGTCTGCCTCTAGGTCTCCTCCTGGGGGGTGGAACACCTCACCGGCAGGTCTGGGGTCTGCCTCTAGGTCTCCTTCTGGGGGGTGGACCACCTCACCGGCAAGTCTGGGGTCTGCCTCTGGGTCTCCTCCTGGGGGTGGAACACCTCACCAGCAGGTCTGGGGTCTGCCTCTGGGTCTCCTCCTGGGGGGTGGAACACCTCACCGGCAGGTCTGGGGTCTGCCTCTGGGTCTCCTCCTGGGGGGGTGACGTGAGGTGACGTAATCATTGTTTTTATTTGAAAATTTGGCTCAAAACAAATGAATAAAATCTTTTTTCTGTTTGAATTGTTTCTACAGTTAAGAATAAAAATAATATTAAAAACATAACATTCTGCCTGATTAATTATTAATTTGTGGATTATTAATAACTTTATGAATGAAATTAATTAGAAAATTAATGTCTTTATTTGCTTAAAAAAAGAATCAATCGCATAAAAAAAAACAAAATAAAGTTTGATTTTTTTACTGATTAATATTATTATTTAATTATTATTTTATAAATTATACATTAAGTAAAATAATAAATATTAAGAAAACAAATCATGAGAAAAAAAAATCTTATTACATTTAATACTTTTATAAGTTTTATTAGGAATAAAATCAATTTTTTTGTCGGGTTTTTTTATCAGTAAAGATTAATTAAAAATGAAAGTAAGTGAAATATGTTAATAATCCAACTGAGGAGCAAAAGGGGAGATGTTTGGGGAGCGGAGGGGAGGGTAGCAGATGGAATCCAGGAGGGGGGAGAGGGGGGTCAAAAGAGGAGCTGCTACTAATTTAATTAAAATATATATATATATATATTATTTTAGTTTATTTTAAAAAACTGTTGTTTTTTTTTTGTAAAACCTTATAAAACAGAATTCTACGCTGAATATTTTTTTACCAGCAGGAGGCGCTGCTGCTCCACCCTAAAAAAACAACAAACGTTCGGAATTTTTTCTATTTTTGTTGTTTTAAAATCTTATTTTAAAATTTTCTTTTATAAAATAATTTTTTATTATATCAAAACTTTTATTCTGTAATTTTGAATTTTTTTTTAGACAGTAAAACATAAAATAATGCTTTTTTGTAAAAAATAACATTTAGAATAAAACATGTTTTGTTTAAATTGTTCATATTTTTACTGTAATTTTTATCTGTGTTTTTTTAATTAAAATAAAACGTTTTTAAACAGTTTTTAATCTTATTTTATTTTAATCAATATATTTACTTTTTTCTCTTTTTATTGGTTTTCAAATGTTTTATTATTATTTTTTTATTTTGAAAATTAAATGAATCGCGGATCAGATTTTAATCTGAAATAATTTTTTATGGGAACCGCTGTTTTTGCGCGTGTTTTTATTTAAATGACTAATTATTATTATTATTTTTTTAAACCGTATAATTTGCGTGTTTTTCTCTGATTTAAAATGTTGTTTAA
>CACRXE010000036.1:759504-904614 GCA_902685375.1 Neostethus bicornis
AATTTTCCCCAAATTGACACGTCGCTGGCCTCTGTGAGCAGGGCCTCACCCCGCCCCTCAGTAGAATCCAGGCTGCTGATTGGTCCTCAGGTGAGTTTTTAAACCTTTCATCACCTGGACTGTTCAGACGATGACATCATCAGGTGTCTGGTTTTTAACGATGGCGGGAAATTAACTCTAATCATTTTAATATTTTAAATAAAATCTAACTTTGATACGATTTGTTATAAAAATCATCTTTAATTTGATACATTTTGGAGATTTTTTTTTGTTTTCTTTAAGCACATTATTATATTTTTTATCTGGGGTGCCCATAGTTTTGCCCTCAGTGTGTGTGTTGTGTGTGTGTTGCGGTTTCTGGATGCAGGAAGCTGGCTTTATTTGTGATGCTGCTGCGTGGTGTTTTCTCGGGTGTTGTTTGTCTCAGAGGAAACTGTTTTTCTGTCCTCTGCTTTAACCAGAGATGACACGCAGTCTATTTCAATCAGCATCTCCTCTGAAATCTGGAGAGTCTGAACAGCACCTCCTTTATCATTTCATATGTTTACCAGCGCCTTTGTTTCCTCTGCGTGTACAAACATGAAGAAATACGGCGGCCTCGAGGAGCAAGGCGAATCCTAAATGTGCCATTTAGAGTAAATCATGCAGCAGACGTTCCCTAGCGGCCTGGATGCAGAGCCTCTGGAGGATACACACTCCGCACTAAATGCACTCTCATATTAATATTTTAAAACCACCCATAATGCTGCGTGCAGGGGGAGGGGAGGAATTAGGACTAAAAGACATACATCAATTTACGGAAGAGCCTGGAATCTGGAATAGAATCAGATTTAACCAGAAACCTGCAGCCACTGGATTTAAAAGAAATTATAATTATTAACATCAAAGTTTTTAATCATTTTTACAACATTTAATCTTAAATTGACCTTTTTTTTCTGCTCCGGACGATTTTATAAAAACAAGGACCATCTTCGACCTTTCGGATCAGACTGGGACTGTCTCAGAGGTCAGACTCAGACCCTCAGAATAGAAAACTTAAAAAAGAAAGAGTTTTATGTTGTGAAGATTCACAGGTTCTGATGAGGCGGGTGAGGCGGGTGAGGCGGGTGAAGATGGACTCACCCATACATCAAGTCGGACTCCATGTCAACCATAAGATCCCGGCGTCCTGCATGGCATGACGACCACATCCTGAGGCTGGTTTTACGCATGTTTCATGTGAATCTCATTAGCATATCGCTGCCTGTAATTGCTTAATGAGTTGCTAATAACTCACATGCTAATTAGAATCACTAGTGTAATTATGTGTAGTGCTGCTGACATTCTGTTGGGATAATTACCATCATTTACAAACAAGCTGCGAGCTGCTGTGTACACACCAGAACAAACAACAACAACAACAACAGTTTTTTCTGTTTTATTTCAGACAAATTATGCAACACACACGTAAACACACACGTGTGTTTAAATATGGATGTATCCTTAACGAACAGATTTATGAAACATTTAGAAAACACTGATAAATCAATGAGCTTCCTCTGCAGGGCGGCTGGGGTCTCTCTCAGAGGAGGGAGGAGCTCTGAGTAGAGCTGTTGCTCCACCGGATCAAGAGAAGCCAGATGGGGGGTTCGGGCATGCCTCCCTCCCTGGTGAGGGGTTTCGTCCCACCGGGAGGAGACGTAGAGACAGACCCTGGACCTGCTGGAAGGACTCTGTCTCCCAGCTGGACAGGGAACACCTCTGGATCCTCCTGGGTGAGATGGAGGATGCAGCCGGGGTGAGAGAAGCCTGAGTTTACCGTCTGAGGGTGTTGCCCCGGCGACCCGGCCCCTGATGAGCGGAAGACGACGGAACGAAACTAATAAATCAGTGATTGTGAAACATGCTGCTGAAAAGGCCTCGAAGGTCCTGGTGCCGAAGATTTAATTAACCGTTCCTCGTTACTGCTGAACCCTCTCAGGGTCACAAGAGCTCATCCTGGCTGGGCGATGGGGAGGGTACACCCAGAACAAGGGGTCCCGCCTGAACACGGTGCACACTCCGAATAGGAGGTACACCCTGAACAGGTTGCCAGTCTGTTGCAGGACACAAACAACCAATCACGCATTTAATTCCCCACACGTACACACACATACACAACCCCCCTCCACCCCCACCCCACCCCCTGACCCCCCACCGGAGATCAGACCTTCTCACACAGTCCAGTTTGAAAAACGACTCAAATTAAAAGTAAAGTTTTTTATTTAGAGTGAAAATAAAAAAATGACACGACTGGATAAAAAAATAATGGATGTTTTTTTTGCTTATTAATAAATTAATTATTCACTTTAATTTTTTTTAATGTAATTTGATATTTTTGTTTTTATATATATTTTTAATTGTTGTAACTGGAGGATTTTAAACTTCCTGTTTTAATTATTCAATATTTTAACAAAACAAAAAAGCAAAACAATATTATCTTCATTTAAGAAAAAAAGTTTTATTTTAATTTAGTTTCTTTTAATTCATCATAAAATTTTAATGCAAACGGAAAAAAAATTATTTCTGCAAATTTTAATTTAACAACAAATTTATCAAAAGAATGTTTTTTAAAGTTTTGTTTGTTTTTTAAATTATTCTGAAAACCAGTGAATTTAATGTTTATATGTGTGTGTGTTTATGTTTATATGTGTGTATGTGTGTGTGTTTATGTTTATATGGGTGTGTGTGTATGTGTGTGTGTGTGTGTTTATGTTTATATGTGTGTGTGTCTGTGTTTATATGGGTGTGTTCATGTTTATATGTGTGTGTGTTTATGTTTATATGTGTGTATGTGTGTGTGTTTATGTTTATATGTGTGTGTGTCTGTGTGTATGTGTGTGTGTGTGTGTTTATGTTTATATGTGTGTGTGTCTGTGTTTATATGGGTGTGTATGTGTGTGTGTGTTTGTGTTTATATGGGTGTGTGTGTTTATGTTTATATGTGTGTGTGTGTTTATGTTTATATGTGTGTGTGTCTGTGTTTATATGGGTGTGTATGTGTGTGTGTGTTTATGTTTATATGTGTGTGTGTGTGTGTTCATGTTTATATGTGTGTGTGTGTGTGTTTATATGGGTGTGTATGTGTGTGTGTGTTTATGTTTATATGTGTGTGTGTCTGTGTTTATATGGGTGTGTATGTGTGTGTGTTTATGTTTATATGTGTGTGTGTATGTGTGTGTGTGTTTATGTTTATATGTGTGTGTGTCTGTGTATGTGTGTGTGTTTATGTTTATATGTGTGTGTGTGTGTGTGTGTTTGCCTTGAACATTTTAATCTCCCCCCCGTCCCGCCCCTCCTCGACACGCCCCTCCAGGATCATAGGTGACCCCCCCTCGGTAACCCCAACGACCCAGAGACCAAAGGTTAAAATGGCCGACTGTTTGCTTGTAATCCTGATTGTTAAACCCATGTTCCAACACGTTACCGTGGAGACGCAGCGAGGATCCATGATGACCTCACATGTTCTCTGCTGTTCCAGTAGAACACGTTACCGTGGAGACGCAGGGAGGATCCATGATGACCTCACATGTTCTCCGCTGTTCCAGTAGAACACGTTACCGTGGAGACGCAGGGAGGATCCATGATGACCTCACATGTTCTCCGCTGTTCCAGTAGAACACGTTACCGTGGAGACGCAGCGAGGATCCATGATGACCTCACATGTTCTCTGCTGTTCCAGTAGAACACGTTACCGTGGAGACGCAGGGAGGATCCATGATGACCTCACATGTTCTCTGCTGTTCCAGTAGAACACGTTACCGTGGAGACGCAGCGAGGATCCATGATGACATGTTTTTGCTGATTCATCATGAGACAGTTCGATACAGTGTGACCCCGTGTGACAGAGTTTAGGGTACCTCCTAATGATGGTCTGTTTCCATCAGGTTTCCAGGAGGTAATATTATTGTTCTTATGGCTCCAGTGAAGAGGGGTGCGTCCCGTCCCCGTGCGTCGAGCCGACCAGATGAACCAAGTTTTCCAGTGCTGGTGACCTTGTTCCAGCTGTTCTGCTTCCTCGATGGTGACTTTGAGTTGTTTGGAGGTCGCCCACGATTACGTGGAGCCATCGGGTAAGGGGCTCACCTCGTGGTCTTTTTTAGTCTGAGATCTTTGGATTGAATTGGAGGATTGCTCTCGTAGGATGGTCGGGAGGCAAGCGGAGGATATGGTCGAACCAGTGAGTGTGGCGTCGTGCTGCCAGGCAAGATGCCTTGGGTTGGCACATGAGAGCTCTGAGCACCTGGTTAGAGACTCACTGGGGTCACCTGATGTTTTTGATGGATCATAGAGCCCTGCCGTTAAAGCCAAGGATTCTTGCTGCCAGAGTCTTGTTCAGGGGCCACGTCTCCGAGCCGTAGAGCAGGGTTATAGATCCAGAGCTTCGTCTTCTGGGAGATGGATGAAGCCAGAGTGGTTTCCAGAGGGACTGAAGGGCTGAAGCTGTAAAGGTCCTCTCGGGTTGATCTCCGTATTTAGGAGTCTGTTGTCGGTCACCACAGACCATGGTACACAAAGCTCATGTCATCATCAAGCTGGAGGGGGGCTGGATCCGGTCCAGCCCCCCTCCAGCTGGATCCGGTCCATCTCAGACACACATGAACTTAGTCTTAGTCCAAATAAAACCAACAGAAAATAAAAACTATTGTTTGTTGATTTTACAAACTGAAAATCCTGCTTAGATTAAAAAAAAAGTGGAAAAATGTAAGTATTTTTTTGTATTATTGACACTTTAATCTGAACTAATTCTCTCTTCATGGGTTTTCTGACACATTTATTACCCCTTTGCCCTTCATGCTCTTCTCCAGTCTGCTCTGAGTGGCCTGCTATGGATGTTTGGTCCCTAACCCATTCATTACCCCCCACCACCCTGATAGAACATCAATACACTGATCAATACTTTCTGATCAGCTGGAGAGCTCCGCTGATGGAGAACATCTGGAGAACCTGAACATCCACATGTTCAAAATGTTCATTTCGTCTTCTGAACCGCCCATCCCTAACGGGGTCACGGAGCGGCCGGAGCCTATCCCAGCTGATTACAGGTGAAAGGCAGGATACACCCCGAACAGGTTCCCATTCTACACACACAGACAATCATACACATACACACACACACACAAGCACGCACACACACACACTCATTCCTAGGGCCAATTTCATTGCAGCCAATCAAGCTAACATGCATGTTTTTGGAGAGTGGGAGGAAACTGGAGAAACCCCACACAGACACAGGGAGAACATGCAAACCACACAAAGAAAGACCAGTGTATCAATCCTTCTCCACATGGGGACCAAAACCCCGACCTTCTTGCTGTGAGGTCAGAGTGGTAACCACACGCTGCCCTTCAAAATGTTCCCACAATGAAAATAAAATATCAGGAGACCCCTACACACAGGACCTGCACCAGACCCCACTGCACCTGCTGTGAATGGTGGCATGTAGGACGGCTGGAGGCACCTGGCTGGATGAGTTGGGGTCCTCCATAAAGCTGTCTGGAAGTAATTACCACGAGTTTCTCTTTAAAAGACCAGATGGACCCCCCCTCTCCCGCCCTTCCATCCAACCCCATTATTTCCATAGAGTCCTGTTCAATTACAGACTTGTTCCTGCACCGGTCGTCTCTTTCAGAATCGCCTGTTGTTCCTTTATGCTAATTCTGACCCCCACTCCTACCCCCACAGACAATCTGCCCCCATACCCTCATACAGAATCTGCCCCCCTCTTCCTCACAGGAAAAGAATTGGAGCATATAAACATTTTTTATCAAACACGTCCTCCAGAAACTCGTTCAGGTTCTCCGAAACCTTCAGCAGGAGCTTCTTCAAGTCCTCCCCCAGGACTGACTGAGGAGAGCAGGGGGGGGGGTCCCCCCAGGCCAAGTCAAGGTTCATGGTGACACCAGCTGAGGGTGGGGGACAATAAAGGAGGGGTACCTGTTATTTAGAGGGTTGTTTCTGTTTCCTTTCCAGCTGGACCCCCTCTCTGCCTCTCCTCCTACCTTCCACAGCCACCCTGACCCCTGTCCCCCATCTAGTTAACAATGACCCCCTCCTCTTTCATTGTATCCCCCCTCCCTCACTGCTTTACATGCTGCCTTAGGAAACACTTCCTTTTCACTGTCACACAGATGATACACACGTTTATTTATCAGATTATCCTCAAAGATTTTTATTTTGTTTCCAGAGATCTGATTCAGATTTTATTAATGATTTAACAAACATAATAATAATAATAATAATAACATAACTAATAATAAATCTATTCAATTTTTGACATTTGAAATGACATTTTTTTAACCCTAAATTAACAATGAAATGGTTAAATTATTGAATTTAAAATGTGTGGTGTTTTTTTTAACAAAACGTTTTAACACTTGTGTTAATAACTTACAGGTCGGGCAAAGACACCTACCTACCTACAAATCTACCTACAAACCTACCTACCTACCTAACTACCAACCTACCTACCTACCTAACTCCCTACCTACCTACCGACCGACCGGCCTACCAACCTACCTACCTACCTACAAATCTACCTACCTACCTACCGATTGACTGACCCACCAAGCTACCTACCTACCAACCTACCTACCTACCTATCTCCCTACCTACCGACTGACCGACCTACCGACCGACCGGCCTACCAACCTACCTACCTACCTACCTACCTAACTCCCTATCTATCTACCTACCTACCTACCCACCTACCTACCTACATTTGAAGAAAAGTCTCTTTTATTTCTGTTCATTCAGTTCTTCGATCATTTAATTTGATTGAAAATGATTCTGGATGAAAGTCAAAACATCTCGATCATCAAACCGACTGTTCTGAAGACACTTTGAAGCCTGCACTACGATGGATCACTTCTGGATGAACGAGGGATTACACGGAACAGTCTGGAGGAAAATTTAACACTGATTATTTATTTCTTAGTTTTTGCACTTTTATATTTTTATTTTTTGTGAAGTTTGAAGAATTTAAACCGTTACGCACAAATTTCCTCTCTGAGAAATTTAAAGTTTACGTTTATCTTTAAACCAGTGAGAAATTTAATTAGTAACAAAAAACATGGAAAAAAAGATCTCTATTATTTAAACTGATAAAAATGAGGAGTTTTATTTACAGCTACAAAAGTAACTACAAACACACGGCCATATTCAACCCACCTCTTGTCTTTGTGTGCGCACTTACTGTCCTCGTGCACAATCGTGCACATCTTGTTGGACCTGAAGCTGGTGCTTGACTCTGGATGGAAATTGAGGGAGCTGAAGGAGGGTCTTTGGTAGAGAACATCAGACATGGTGTAGTGGATATCCATGACAAGCATTGCTCTTCACCACCACTGAACCGTCTGCCAAGTCACTGAAAGACTTTTATATGAAAATCAGGCAGGTTCGGATGAAAGCAGACATATTTTAGTCCATTAGGCAAATTTATGCAAATTAGACTCATTTGACTTTATTGAACTTTCATTTATGTAGAGAAACCTGGAGCAAAGTGTGGCGTTTATCTGGATCTGATAGAAAGAGAGGCAGTTATAAGGGGCAGTTAGATTTGCAGGGTAAGGGGCAGTTAAATCCAGGGTTAAGGGGCATTTTTATCTTCAGGGTAAGGGGCATTAATATCTAGAGGGTAACTGTGTTCAGACTGAACAAAACCCTGGACATCAGTCAGAAAAGCAGGCTCGGTGTAACCTGCCAGCATGCATAAGACCCTGCATGTAATCCCTAACAGGGTTGCTAAGGACCACGGTTGCCAAGGTAAATGCCTACTTGGTTGCTAAAAACTATGGTAAGCTGGTTGCCAGAGATTTTGCCATGTCCCGATCACTGCATGTTTCATTTTGCTGTTATTTACCAGTCTACAGGTACGCCAGTCAGCACAAAGGGTAGTTATGGTGCCTCAGAGTGAACCTGTAACAACAGATTGGGTTTAGAATGGGTACGATTAGAAAACAGCAGGTTCCAGGAAGTGCATCTCAGACCTGGTCTGCAGGTGGCGTCAGTAAAGTGATGAAGAAACAATGGTGGGTATTTTACAACAGCGAGGTGGGCGCATGTACCTGTGAGATGGTTGGTAAGGACGGTGATGGAGCAGGACCGGAGATTATGAAGGCATCCATTTCTACTATCAACTGTTTCTGGGGATCTGGCAGGGGAAGGATGGCAAATGGGTGAGGCAGGGTTGCTGGTTCAATCCCTCGCTCGGAGTTCATGCCCTGTTACTGTCCCTGAGCAAGACACCGAACCCTCAATGCCTCCTGATGGTGGTTTACAGCTTGCTTGGCAGCTTCCACCATCCGGTATGAGTGTGTGGGTGTGGGTGAATGTGAGCTACAACGTAAAGCGAAAAGAGCCTTAGAAGTAGTGAACATTTACCGTTTGGAGCAGAAGTGAATTGAAGTTCCAGTAAAGTGACTGTCGAGTCCGTTTCGACTGTGAGGGTTCTTTAAAGATGTCAGTTAATACGACATTCCAGAGTAAGATGTTAGGAGCTGCAACTTCTGTTTCATCAAAGACTAGAATTGGCTCAAATATAATTAATAGTCTTAGAAGCATTGCCAGGTCATCCTGGGAAGGAGGTATGGTTCTCCTTCATGTGAATCCCCATGAGGTTTCTTTTTTTTTCTTACTACTTTTTGTCTTGGGGGATCGGGGACGCCCCACTATTTGAGAACCACTGGTTTGAATCAAACACAATATAAATCAAAATGAACACCAATCTCAAACTACAAAGAAAACCTTTGTGTGACTGAAGCTGCAGCCATTAAACATCTGTAACAGAATATCCACAAAAAGGAGACGGTGAAACAATGGAATTTGTATTTTTCGGTTTCAGTATAAGATTTATGAAAGGATTCCGTAGAACCGTTTTGACTTGATCACAACGTCCCTGAGCATGCCGCTCATCAGGGAACGAATAAAGGCTGGAAAATTAGCCAAAATAATTTCTAGTTGCATGACCAAATATTCATAACGACCTGTTACGTTGAAAACCATCTTTCAATCATCTTCTTCTCTGATGTGAATACGAGAATATGAGTCACAAAGATTCAGCAGAGTATTTACGTTGGCCTTTGTGACGGATCAAGAGTTTTGAAAAATTAATAGCAGAGAGCAGCATAGACCATGGTGAGGGTAGGAACGTAGATCCAAGTTACCATGGTAAGGGTAGGAATGTAGATCCTGGTTACCATGGTGAGGGTAGGAATGTAGATCCTGGTTACCATGGTGAGGGTAGGAACGTAGATCCTGGTTACCATGGTGAGGGTAGGAATGTAGATCCTGGTTACCATGGTGAGGGTAGGAACATAGATCCTGGTTACCATGGTGAGGGTAGGAACATAGATCCTGGTGACCATGGTGAGGGTAGGAACGTAGATCCAAGTTACCACGGTAAGGGTAGGAATGTAGATCCTGGTTACCATGGTAAGGGTAGGAATGTAGATCCTGGTTACCATGGTGAGGGTAGGAATGTAGATCCTGGTTACCATGGTGAGGGTAGGAACGTAGATCCTGGTTACCATGGTGAGGGTAGGAATGTAGATCCTGGTTACCATGGTGAGGGTAGGAACATAGATCCTGGTGACCATGGTGAGGGTAGGAACGTAGATCCAAGTTACCACGGTAAGGGTAGGAATGTAGATCCTGGTTACCATGGTGAGGGTAGGAACGTAGATCCTGGTTACCATGGTGAGGGTGGGAAGGTAAATTCTGGTTACCGTGGTGAGGGTAGGAACGAAGATCCTGGTTACCATGGTGAGGGCAGGAACATAGATTGACTGGTAAATCCAGAGCTTTGCTTTTCGGCTAAACCTTTTTTTCACCATGACGGATCGATGTAGTGTCATAATTATTGCGTACGCTGCACTGATCTGTTGGTCAACCTTCGCCTCTTCGTCTCCAGCTTGTGAACAAAAACTCGTGTTGTGGAATTACAAACAGAAAATGCCCACATTTCCCATGAGTCTTTTTCAGATCCTGTCAGTCCTGTTATTTCGTTAAACCAACCTAATAAATTAACTTATTGTGACTTCATTAATGGTTTCCTATAAAAACAAGCAAATCAATAATGCTAATCAGCGTCCTGATTTTAATTTAGCCGGATCAATAAAAAGTTTTAATCATGATTCAGAAGACGTCCTTCCAGAAGAATCCCATGGTTTTTATTTTATTACTGTTTTTAATCAGCTTCCTCTCAGGAGAAGACGTGATGAGGGAGGACATGAAGCTACATGTGCTTCGCTAAATATTTTATCCAGACAGATTCCTGGCCCTCTGGGGGGGGGGGTCACAGCCCCACCCCGTCCTGCCCCCCAGCAGGGTGTTTACCCTGAATAAATGATGGCGGCCCTGAGATTGTGTAACGGTGATGAGGGCGTGTCGGAGCGTGAAATATTAATGATGCTGATTAGTTTCTGCCCCAGCAAGCACCGGGACCCCTCCCTCACAGAGAAACACACATCCCACTCTGATAGAAACAGAAATGTTGCTTGTGTTTGGTTCAAATAAAATAATGAAGCGTTTTAATCTGAGTGGTGTAAAAGTGAACCTGTGGGGGGGTCAGACAGTCACTTCAGGAGAGCCTGTTGTGTGGAGGACCTTTCTATTTAGCTTTTATGCTACAAGTAGTGTTTTTTCTTCCCTGCGGACTTTTTTGGGGCCCCACTGGGGTCTCCAGATGCCTTCTGAAAGGAGAAACATAATGTGGACAAGCCCCCTGACAGAACAAGACCCCTCTGAATTATCATCCCACTCCTCCTGGCTAATTAAAATTTTGCTTGTAACTTATGTCAGCCATTTGAAGGCTGACAATTCCCACCCTCCCCCTCATTTTAATTTGTGGCACGTGTGCATAAATTGTTGGAAAGCGAAGCGGCGGCGATGTGTGAAAGCTCTGCCTCCCATACGGGGGTCCTTCACTCCTCTGAGGACAAACTGATTGATAAACACAGAGAGCAGGATTAGTCACATGTCAATATGCTCCATTTAGACTGCTGAGGGGGGGCCGGGGGGGTACGGGCAGGTTGGGTGTGTGTGTTGAGGAGATTCAGTGTGTGATTGGCTCAGTTGGAGCAGCTTTCAGTCCTGCTGTGGGTAGTATTAGGCAGCAGCAGTGTGCGTGTGTGTGTGTGTGTGTGTGTGTGCGTGCGTGTGTGTGTGTGTGAGAGAGAGAAAGAGAGAGTGTCCTGCAGCACTACTTGCTCCGTAACCAGACTGTTTTACAGCAGCCAATTAGATCCGGGCTGCAGTAAATCCTGTCCTAAACCCTCACATAGAGCCCAGCACACAGATGCCCCCGTGGAGCTGTGTTAAAACCCAGCGTGCTGCACGGCTCACACCTCAAAGAAAACACTACAAGTAAATTTATCCATCATGTTTCACTTATCTGGGGTTAGATATTATACACTGCAGCCTCAGCAGGAGAGGCTTCCAGATGCCACCTCCTCTGGATGTAAAGCCCCTCCTGCACGCTGCTCGCGCTGCAGATGAAGCTTATTAATGATGTTTGGATTTATGATGGGTTTCTCTGAATCACCACAGCTGGTGGAACACAGGTGAATGGTTACTAATAAAGAGTCATGGGAACGAATGAAGAGTCCCAGGAATGAATAAACAACTCTAGCATTGAACAAAAGTGTCCATGGTCCACCTCGAGCCGGTTCACTGCTTCATGCAACAAAAAAAGAGGTTTCTACAGAAAAACCGATCCATAAAAACACGGAGCTAACGACGAGACGCTCTGTAAGCATGCAAGAAGATCTCAGGAGATGAAAAGTAAACAGTTGACCCAGTCCTTGACCTAGTGTCCTCAGTGTGACCCTGCTGACACGCATGGCCGCCTCTTTCTAAACCATTAGACTTACACTTCTCAGCATGAGGCTCTGGAGACCCTCATGAAGTCCTGTCTGAAGATCCACATGGAAACATCTCAGACATGATCAACACGTTACAAGCAGCGCACTGCAGTCAGAGGCCAGACCCGCCCTGCACTGGACCAGTCAGGACCAGAGAGGGATGCTGTAGTCAGAGGCCAGACCCGCCCTGCTCTGGACCAGTAAGGACAAGAAAGGGATGCTGCAGTCAGAGGCCAGACCCGCCCTGCACTGGACCAGTAAGGACAAGAAAGGGATGCTGCAGTCAGAGGCCAGACCCGCCCTGCACTGGACCAGTCAGAACCAGAGAGGGATGCTGCAGTCAGAGGCCAGACCCGCCCTGCACTGGACCAGTCAGAACCAGAGAGGGATGCTACAGTCAGAGGCCAGACCCGCCCTGCACTGGACCAGTCAGAACCAGAGAGGGATGCTACAGTCAGAGGCCAGACCCGCCCTGCACTGGACCAGTCAGGACCAGAGAGGGATGCTGCAGTCAGAGGCCAGACCCGCCCTGCTCTGGACCAGTCAGGACCAGAGAGGGATGCTGCAGTCAGAGGCCAGACCCGCCCTGCACTGGACCGGTCAGGACTAGAGAGGGATGCCGCAGTCAGAGGCCAGACCCGCCCTGCACTGGACCAGTCAGGACCAGAGAGGGATGCCGCAGTCAGAGGCCAGACCCGCCCTGCACTGGACCAGTCAGGACCAGAGAGGGATGCCGCAGTCAGAGGCCAGACCCGCCCTGCACTGGACCAGTCAGGACCAGAGAGGGATGCCGCAGTCAGAGGCCAGACCCGCCCTGCACTGGACCAGTCAGGACCAGAGAGGGATGCCGCAGTCAGAGGCCAGACCCGCCCTGCACTGGACCAGTCAGGACCAGAGAGGGATGCTGCAGTCAGAGGCCAGACCCGCCCTGCACTGGACCAGTCAGGACCAGAGAGGGATGCTGCAGTCAGAGGCCAGACCCGCCCTGCACTGGACCAGTCAGGACCAGAGAGGGATGCCGCAGTCAGAGGCCAGACCCGCCCTGCACTGGACCAGTCAGGACCAGAGAGGGATGCCGCAGTCAGAGGCCAGACCCGCCCTGCACTGGACCAGTCAGGACCAGAGAGGGATGCCGCAGTCAGAGGCCAGACCCGCCCTGCACTGGACCAGTCAGGACCAGAGAGGGATGCTGCAGTCAGAGGCCAGACCCGCCCTGCACTGGACCAGTCAGGACCAGAGAGGGATGCTGCAGTCAGAGGCCAGACCCGCCCTGCACTGGACCAGTCAGGACCAGAGAGGGATGCCGCAGTCAGAGGCCAGACCCGCCCTGCACTGGACCAGTCAGGACCAGAGAGGGATCACATCTCTTCTCCTTCCATCATTCCTCTTCAGGGGGCGCCACAGCATGACAGTTTCTTCCATCTAACCCTATCTGCTGCATCCTCTTCAGTCACACCAACTATCTTCATGTCTTCCTTCACTGTATCCATGAACCTCCTCTTTGGTCTTCCTCTAGTCCTCTTTCCTGGTGGTTTCAAACCCAGCATCCTTCTTCTGATGTACTCTCTCTCTCTCCTCTGCACATGTCCAAACCATCTCAGTCTGACCTCTCTGAATTTAAAACCTCTAACATGTGCTGTTCCTCTGATCCTGTCCATCCTGGTCACTCCCAGAGAGATCCTCAGCATCTTCATCTCTGATACAAACATCTCTGTTTCCTGTCTTTTCCTCAGTGACACTGTCTCTAGACCAATCAGCATGCAATATGGGGGAGCAGGCAGTAACCGGGGTGCATGCAGTAACCACGGGGTGCAGTCTCAGACTGTTCCTCTTGGTTAGCATGTTTTTTTTTCTGACAGGAAGTAAAAACCCAGCCGTGGGGTTGTGTTTTCCAGCAGGCGACACACTGTAATTATCAGAATGAATAGTGCTGCAGACCATAATTTGTTTTTCACTTATTCCATGAGGCTCTGGTAATTCACTTTGTGCTATTAAAACATGACAATTAGACCTTCTAATTACAGTTTTCACTGTATCGCTTCATGCTGTCAGGAAGAGATGTGCCATCGAGGGAGAATACGGAGACAGATTACCAACATGGAGTCGCCCATCCCGTCCATGTCTGATCCCGTCCATTCTGATCCCGTCCATTCTGATCCGTCCATTCTGATCCGTCCATTCTGATCCCGTCCATGTCTGATCCCGTCCATTCTGATCCCGTCCGTTCTGATCCGTCCGTTCTGATCCCGTCCATTCTGATCCCGTCCATTCTGATCCCGTCCATTCTGATCCCGTCCATTCTGATCCCGTCCATTCTGATCCCGTCCATGTCTGATCCCGTCCATTCTGATCCCGTCCATTCTGATCCCGTCCTGTCTGATCCCGTCCATTCTGATCCCGTCCATTCTGATCCCATCCATTCTGATCCCGTCCATTCTGATCCCATCCATTCTGATCCCATCCATTCTGATCCCGTCCATGTCTGATCCCGTCCATTCTGATCCCGTCCATTCTGATCCCGTCCATTCTGATCCCGTCCATTCTGATCCCATCCATTCTGATCCCATCCATTCTGATCCCGTCCATTCTGATCCGTCCATTCTGATCCCGTCCATTCTGATCCCGTCCTGTCTGATCCGTCCATTCTGATCCGTCCTGTCTGATCCCATCCATTCTGATCCCGTCCATTCTGATCCGTCCATTCTGATCCCGTCCATTCTGATCCCGTCCATTCTGATCCCGTCCATTCTGATCCGTCCATTCTGATCCCGTCCATTCTGATCCCGTCCTGTCTGATCCGTCCATTCTGATCCCGTCCTGTCTGATCCGTCCATTCTGATCCCGTCCATTCTGATCCCGTCCATTCTGATCCGTCCATTCTGATCCCGTCCTGTCTGATCCGTCCATTCTGATCCGTCCTGTCTGATCCGTCCGTTCCAGCAAGAAAAAGACTTTTAATGGAACCAGGAAAAAGTTTAACGTTTCATAGTCATGGATGGATGAGTGGATGGATGGATGAGTGGATGGATGGATGAGTGGATGGATGAGTGGATGGATGAGTGGATGGATGAGTGGATGGATGAGTGGATGGATGGATGAGTGGATGGATGGATGAGTGGATGGATGGATGAGTGGATGGATGAGTGGATGGATGGATGAGTGGATGGATGGATGAGTGGATGGATGAGTGGATGGATGAGTGGATGGATGGATGAGTGGATGGATGGATGAGTGGATGGATGAGTGGATGGATGGATGAGTGGATGGATGAGTGGATGGATGAGTGGATGGATGGATGAGTGGATGGATGAGTGGATGGATGAGTGGATGGATGGATGAGTGGATGGACGGATGAGTGGATGGATGAGTGGATGGATGAGTGGATGGATGGATGAGTGGATGGATGAGTGGATGGATGGATGAGTGGATGGATGAGTGGATGGATGGATGAGTGGATGGATGGATGAGTGGATGGATGGATGAGTGGATGGACGGATGAGTGGATGGATGAGTGGATGGATGGATGAGTGGATGGACGGATGAGTGGATGGATGGATGAGTGGATGGATGAGTGGATGGATGGATGAGTGGATGGATGAGTGGATGGATGGATGAGTGGATGGATGGATGAGTGGATGGATGAGTGGATGGATGAGTGGATGGATGGATGAGTGGATGGATGAGTGGATGGATGGATAAACCCTCTATTGGTTGTGTGAATGGTCCAGGAAACTCTGGATTTTTTTCCGGTGATCTCGGTGTGGTAAGGAACATCTGACGGCCGGGCAGCGGCATGGTGGTCCGTCTGCTGTTTACATGTGATGAAATGTGCCTGCAGTCATCGCCAGGGGCAACGAATGCCCTAGAGACAAAGAGAGACGGACTGCCGCCATCACACGTAACAGTCACTGACACATCCTCGCCCTCTCTCAGTCTCTCAATCTGAGCACACAGACCGCGCACGTCCAGGCCGTGCTGCACCACCATCTGTCAGCTGGTGTCAAGTGGCCCTTCTCTCCAGTGATTATGGGAGCTCCTGCTGCCTCAGATACCCCATGGACCAGCTCCCCCGTACAGGCCAGGCCCTGCCATATGGTCTGTGGGGCACCCAGGGGAGGTGGCGCCACCACATTTGATGCTTCTATGAAATGTCCTGTCAGAAGCAAATATGAAGGATGTGGCAGACATCAGTCAGAATATCAGAGAGGTCAAGGAGAGCTGGATTTATTCCCTCCTCTTCTTTTTCTAGATCTGTCACACAAGTTCATGGTTTAAACAATAAGGACATAAAAACTCATTCCAGTTTGTGATTATTTCAGAGGAAGTAGTTTCTAGTAGTGACTTTTACATCTAATCCTGGGGCATGGAGAAGCCCCCCCGTCCCCTCTCTTAAAGACTGATGAGGCATCATTACTTTATATATCCACAACACCTCGGCTGATCGCTGGCTTTCCTGTCCGGTGGATTTGTATGCCCTCCCCTCTCCAACACTCATATCTAACCAGATGCCTGAACCATCCCATCTAGCTGCTCTCCGAAATGGAGACACAGCAGCTCTACTCGAAGCTCCTCCTGGATGGCAGAGCTCCTCCCTCCATCTCTGACAGAGACCCGGACCACCCAGCGAAGGAAGCTTATTTCAGCTGCTTGTATCGATGATCTCGTTCTTTTAGTCACCACCTACACTGGTTACCATGGTGAGGATAGGAACATAAATCCTGGTTACCATGGTGAGGGTAGGAACATAGATCCTGGTTACCATGGTGAGGGTAGGAACATAGATCCTGGTTACCACGGTGAGGGTAAGAACGTAGATCCTGGTTACCATTGTGAGGGTAGGAACATAAATCCTGGTTACCATGGTGAGGATAGGAACATAGATCCTGGTTACCATGGTGAGGGTAGGAACATAAATCCTGGTTACCATGGTGAGGGTAGGAACATAGATCCTGGTTACCATGGTGAGGGTAGGAACATAGATCCTGGTTACCACGGTGAGGGTAAGAACGTAGATCCTGGTTACCATGGTGAGGGTAGGAACATAAATCCTGGTTAGCATGGTGAGGGTAGGAACATAAATCCTGGTTACCATGGTGAGGGTAGGAACATAGATCCTGGTTACCATGGTGAGGGTAGAAAAGTAGATCCTGGTTACCACGGTGAGGGTAGAAACGTAGATCCTGGTTACCATGGTGAGGATAGGAACATAAATCCTGGTTACCATGGTGAGGGTAGGAACGTAGATCCTGGTTACCATGGTGAGGGTAGGAACGTAGATCCTGTTTACCACGGTGAGGGTAGAAACGTAGATCCTGGTTACCATGGTGAGGGTAGGAACATAGATCCTGGTTACCATGGTGAGGGTAGGAACATAGATCCTGGTTACCACGGTGAGGGTAGAAACGTACATCCTGGTTACCATGGTGACGGTAGGAACATAGATCCTGGTTACCATGGTGAGGGTAGGAACATAAATCCTGGTTACCATGGTGAGGGTAGGAATGTAGATCCTGGTTACCACGGTGAGGGTATTAACGTAGATCCTGGTTACCATGGTGAGGGTAGAAACGTAGATCCTGGTTACCATGGTGAGGGTAGGAACGTAGATCCTGGTTACCATGGTGAGGGTAGGAACATAGATCCTGGTTACCACGGTGAGGGTAGTAACGTAGATCCTGGTTACCATGGTGAGGGTAGGAGCATAGATCCTGGTTACCATGGTGAGGGTAGGAACGTAGATCCTGGTTACCATGATGAGGGTAGGAACGTAGATCCTGGTTACCATAGTGAGGGTAGGAACGTAGATCCTGGTTACTATGGTGAGGGTAGGAACATAGACCCTGGTTACCATGGTGAGGGTAGGAACATAGATCCTGGTTACCATGGTGAGGGTAGGAACCTAGATCCTGGTTACCATGGTGGGAGTAGGAACATAGATCCTGGTTACCATGGTGCGGGTAGAAATGTAGATCCTGGTTACCATGCTGAGGGTAGGAACATAGATCCTGGTTACCATGGTGAGGGTAGGAACGTAGATCCTGGTTACCATGGTGAGGGTAGGAACATAGATCCTGGTTACCACGGTAAGGGTAGGAACTTAGATCCTGGTTACCATGGTGAGGGTAGGAACATAGATCCTGGTTACCATGGTGAGGGTAGGAATATAGATCCTGTTTACCATGATGAGGGTAGGAATGTAGATCCTGGTTACCATGGTGAGGGTAGGAACGTAGATGCTGTTTACCACAGTGAGGGTAGGAACGTAGATCCTGGTTACCATAGTGAGGGTAGGAATATAGATCCTGTTTACCATGATGAGGGTAGGAATGTAGATCCTGGTTACCATGGTGAGGGTAGGAACGTAGATCCTGTTTACCACGGTGAGGGTAGGAACGTAGATCCTGGTTACCACAGTGAGGGTAGGAACGTAGATCCTGGTTACCATGGTGAGGGTAGGAACGTAGATCCTGGTTACCATGGTGAGGGTAGGAACGTAGATCCTGGTTACCATGGTGAGGGTAGGAACATAGATCCTGGTTACCACAGTGAGGGTAGGAGCTTAGATCCTCAGCTCTTTTGTTTACCACAACATATTGATGCAGCATCTTAATTATTGCAGATTAATGGTAAATGGACTCTGCTTATATAACGCTTTTCTACCTGCGTCGGTACTCAAAGCGCTTTACAGTGTAGCTCACATTTACTCATTCACACACACATTCATACGTGCTGGGGATGCCTCCATGCAAGGTGCAAACCACCATCAGGAGCAATTGGGGGTTCAGTGTATTGCTCAAGGACACCTTGGCATGAACTCCTGGCGGGGGATTGAACCGGAAACCCCCCGGTTACAGGGCGGTCACCCTACTCATTGAGCCATCCTTCCCCCTATGCTGCACTGATCCATCTGTCGATCTCCCGCTCCACTCTTTCCCCACATTGAACAAGACCTCGAGATACCTAAAGTCCCCCACTTGGGACAAGACCCTGACCTGCAGGGGGCATTCCACTGTTTTAAGGGTGAGAACCATGGTCTCTGATTTGGAGACTCTGATTCTCATCCCGGCCGCTTCACACTCTGCAGCAAATCAGTCCAGCAAGAGCTGCAGACGACGGGCCGACAAAACCAACAGGACTATATCACCTGCAATAAGCAGAGACCCAATCCTGAGGAACCAGATCCTCCAACACCTCGGCTGCGCCTAGGAATTCGGTTCATACAAATAATGAACAGAATTGGTGACAACGGGCAGCGTAGGTGGAGTCTAACTTTCACTTTATCTAAAACTTTTAATTATATTTTAACTGATTCTAGTTTATTTTTTATTTTTTATTCCTGAACACGTCACAGGGTCAAATGTCAGAAGTGTAAAACACATGTGGGAATCATGGTCCATGATCCTGAAGGAGCTGGTCTGTAGTTCCACGTCCAGGACGGAAACCCCACTGCTCTTCTTCAAACCCAGACGGACCGTCATCTCCAGTACTCCTCTATAGACCTTCCCAGTGAGCCTGAGTAGTCTGATTCCTCTGTAGATGGAGCACAGCCTCGGGTCCCCCTTCTTTTAAAGAGGGACCACCACCACAAACTTCCAATCCAGTGGCACTGTCCCGATGCCCGTTGGAGGGGGAGAATTGAAAGTGCTTGTTAGTGGAATTAAGGAAGTCCCTCCAGAACACAGCCTTCACTGTGGCTGGTCCCAGAGGAGACAGAGCCTTCGCTGTGGCTGGTCCTAGACTCTGGAACAGAGAACCAAAGGAGACAGAGCCTTCACTGTGGCTGGTCCCAGACTCTGGAACAGAGAACCAAAGGAGACAGAGCCTTCACTGTGGCTGGTCCAGAGGAGGAAGAGCCTTCACTGTGGCTGGTCCCAGAGGAGACAGAACCTTCACTGTGGCTGGTCCAGAGGAGGAAGAGCCTTCACTGTGGCTGGTCCAGAGGAGGAAGAGCCTTCACTGTGGCTGGTCCCAGAGGAGACAGAGCCTTCACTGTGGCTGGTCCCAGAGGAGGAAGAGCCTTCACTGTGGCTGGTCCAGAGGAGGAAGAGCCTTCACTGTGGCTGGTCCCAGAGGAGACAGAGCCTTCACTGTGGCTGGTCCAGAGGAGGAAGAGCCTTCACTGTGGCTGGTCCCAGAGGAGACAGAGCCTTCGCTGTGGCTAGAACAGAGTCGACGGCCGTAGATGCGCTACGTAACCTGACCGTGGCGCGGTTACAGCACCATTCAGGTAAAATCTAGGTGAGTAAAAACGGATTTGAGAAAAGTTTTATCACTGAGGCGCTTCAGTGTATGACGTCATCGCCATCGCTATAGCACTAATCGTCAAATTGACGGCCGTGGGAGTAGTCTTAGACTTCTGTGTTAAGAATGAATGTTTGATGTCTGAGCGGATACACTTTAAAAATGATACTTTTAAAAATGGATTAAACAAATAAACTGATATAATTTTTTGCAGGTAAGTTTATTAGTTTATCTCAGTTTAAATTTTGAATGGTTGGGGTCTCATTAGAACGGTTCGATCTTTATTAAAAACTTACTTCTTCTCACTGTTTTTTTTTTTCACAGTGAACATTTTAATTTAATTTAATCTCTATTTTAAATAATTAATGCCTGTGTTTTTATTAAACAGCACGTTGATACCTTTTGGTTGTTTTAATTTTGCTTTATAAATAAACTTGACTTGGTTTCTGGCCCTCTGTCACTGGCCTGAGCGTGCGTGTGTGCGCGTGCTGGTCACTCTCCAGCGAGCCAATCAGATGCTAGTTGATGACGCAATGCCACGTTACCAGCTGGTCGATTTGACTAAAAAAAAGTCAAATAAAATAAATTCTCTCTTTTTCTCGCTTTTCTTAATTCAATTTTATTTCATTTTATTTTTACATCCAAAAAAATCACAAAAGAATTATTTAAACAGGCTTAAAATAAAGATTAAAAAAAGTACAAAAACAAAGAATAATAAAAAATAAAATTTATAAACACAAAAACACGATTAAAAACTAACAAAAGCTGGCTGAATAATTTCAGTCCATTCCTGTCCTTAGACCCTCCTTCACGGTGAGGAAAAACTCCAAAAAAAAAAAAAAACATCAGAAGAAACCTGCTGGGGATCCACATGAAGGGGAGATCCCTCCCCCGGACAAGCAGACTGTTGATTAAATATGATCTTATTTTACAGTTTTAAATCAGAAGATGTTCTTCATCCTTATGGAAACGGGATGGTCTTCCTCCTCCTCTCTCTTCTTTCTCTCTCTCTCTGTCTTTTCTTTTTCTCTCGTTTTTTTCTCCAAGTTTGAATTTTTGTCCTTTTTTTTCTCTTTTTTCACGTTCTATTGCTCCTCTCTCTTTTTCATCCCTCCTTCCATTTTCTCCCCCACTCTCTCCCTCTTCTCTCTCCCTCCTCCCTCCTCGCTCTCTCTCTCCTCCGCACGCGCCACTGGCCCCGCAGCCTGCGCGCAGCTCAGACCTGGTCCTGCTTTCACAGTGAAACCCTGTTGTGTGGTTGATGAGGATGGGGGACATGGGGGACCCACCTAAAAGTAAGTCCCTCCTGCCTGCTGGATGCATGCAGCCTGCTGCATCTGCCGCTGCTGCATCAGCTGCTGCATCTGCTGCAGGAAAACTTTCCGCAAACTCCTTCCAATCTTTCTTTTTCTCTCCATCTTCCTCTCAGCCTACATTGACGTGGACGCGCGCACCATGTGCCCTCTTCACGGTCTTCCAGAGAAGCGCCTGGTGTCTCTGTGCGTGGGATGCGGGAACCAGATCCACGACCAGTACATCCTGCGGGTCTCCCCGGACCTGGAGTGGCACGCGGCCTGCCTCAAGTGTGCGGAATGCAGCCAGTACCTGGACGAGACCTGCACCTGCTTCGTCCGGGACGGAAAGACTTACTGCAAACGGGACTACATCAGGTAGGAACACCGGGAGCACCGCAGGGGCTGGGAGCACCGGACGGCCCGGTGGGACACCGGAGGGGACCGGGGAGACCGGACGGACCGGGCCCGCTGGGACACCGGACGGGACCGGTGGGAGACGGAGGACCGGGTTCAGGGCTTTTTTAATTTTTTTTTTTCTCTGGAATTTTACTTTTTTTTTACTCTCACTTTATTTGCGTGAGGCCTCATTCATCACTTCATCCATCTATCCATCCACTCATCCATCTATCCATCCACTCATCCATCTATCCATCCACTCATCCATCCTTCCCTCTATCTATCCCACCATTCATCCATCCTTTTATCCACTCCTCCATCCCTCCATCGCTCCATCCGTTCATCCGTTTATTCATCCATCTTTCTCTCTTTGAAATATTTTTTTAAAAACTATTTCGGCCTTATCCGACCATCCGTCCCTCCGTCCGTCTGTCCCTCCGTCTCTCCGTCCTTCCATCCGTCCGTCCGTCTGTCTGAGGAAACTAAAAAAATACTAAAATATGTTTTACAACGAAAAAAATGTTTTAAAAGTTAAATTTTCTCCAAAACGAAAAGACAGAAAGTCACATTTTATTTTATTCAAAAGCAAACATTTAATTTTTTTTGATTCATTTTAAAACATTTCAGTTTTATTTTTTTCACACTGAAAAAGTTACAAAAATTGCAACATTTGTATCAAATTAAAATGTTTAAATAAAACCTTAAATGGATAAAAATGAAGATTTAATGCGTCCTTTCAGGGACGCGCGGGGACGCGTCCTGCGCGTCCTGCGCGTCCTGCGCGCTTAGTGCGCCCTGAAAAGCGCTCTAAAAACAGAACGCGTTGATTTGAAAAATGTTACAATAAAATGAAAAAAGTTTAAATAAAAACAAAATGTTTTTTTAACCTACTTTGATTTAAAATCTGATGATTTTAATGAAATTAAAATGTTTTTTTTTTTTAACTCCCTTTGATGTAAATAAATGATTTTTTTTATGATTCTTTTTTCCGTTTCAGATTATACGGGATAAAATGTGCGCAGTGTAAGATCGGCTTCAGTAAGAATGACTTCGTGATGCGCGTGCGCACTAAGGTTTACCACATAGAGTGCTTCCGGTGTGTGGCCTGCAGCCGCCAGCTGATCCCCGGGGATGAGTTCTCTCTGCGGGAGGACGGGCTCTTCTGCAGGGCGGACCACGAGGTGGTGGAGAGGGCCAGCCTGGCAGGAGGGGCACCGCTCAGCCCGCTGCACCCCGCCAGACCGCTGCAGATGGCCGGTAAGCAGCTGCTGCTGCACCGCAGCCAGTTCATCCGGTACACACACCGGTACACACACCGATACACACACCGGTACACACACCGGCACACACACCGGCACACACACCGGTACACATACCGGCACACACACCGGTACACACACCGGTGCACACACCGGTACACACACCGGTACACACACCGGTACACACACCGGTACACACACCGGCACACACACTGGTACTCACACCGGTGCACACACACCAGTACACACACTGGTACACACACCAGTCCAGAAACTTCTTTTTATCTGAAAAAAAAAACAGATGATTTTAATTAAATAAAAATATGAAAAAAGGTGAAGAAGCAGTGTGTGTGTGTGTGTGTTTGTGTGTGTGTGTGTGTGTGTGTGTGTGTGTGTGTGTGTGTGTGTGTGTGTGTGTGTGTGTGTGTGTGTGTGTGTGTGTGTGTGTGTGAGAGACCTCCAGGCTCTAACTCCCTCATCCTTTCCCCAGCTGAACCCCTCTCGGCCCGGCAGCCCGCCCTGCGGCCGCACGTCCACAAACAACCGGAGAAAACGACCCGGGTTCGTACGGTCCTGAACGAGAAGCAGCTCCACACCCTGCGGACCTGCTACAACGCCAACCCGCGACCCGACGCCCTAATGAAGGAGCAGCTGGTGGAGATGACCGGGCTGAGCCCGCGGGTCATCCGGGTGTGGTTCCAGAACAAACGGTGTAAAGACAAGAAGAGGAGCCTGCTGATGAAGCAGCTGCAGCAGCAGCAACCCAACGACAAGACGGTAATGATGGAGGCATGATGGAGGCATGGTGGAGGCATGGTGGAGGCATGGTGGAGGCATGATGGAGGCATGGTGGAGGCATGGTGGAGGCATGGTGGAGGCATGATGGAGGCATGGTGGAGGCATGGTGGAGGCATGATGGAGGCATGGTGGAGGCATGGTGGAGGCATGGTGGAGGCATGATGGAGGCATGGTGGAGGCATGATGGAGGCATGGTGGAGGCATGATGGAGGCATGATGGAGGCATGATAGAGACCCTCCATCAGGCTGGTACTGATGCACCCCTCCTCATCTGCAGAACATCCAGGGCATGACGGGGACCCCGCTGGTGGCGGCCAGCCCTGAGCGGCATGATGGGGGTCTGCAGGGCACCCCGGTGGAGGTGCAGAGCTTCCAGCCTCCCTGGAAGCTGCTGAGTGACTTCGCCCTGCAGACGGACATGGAGCAGCCGAACTTCCAGCAGCTGGTCAGTAGAGGAAACACCCTCCTATGATGTTAGGGTCACCAGTGACCCGTTTTAAATTTCAAATGCCTAAAAAAATTACATAAATTTGTTTATTGCATCCAGACTTTTTGAATTTGTCAGGAACCTCTATTACAACCTAATAAAACAAAACAAAGTGTTTTCATTACATTTTAAAATGCTTTGGTTAAAATTATAACATCTCTGGTGTTAGGGTCGGTTTTGACCCGGTTCTAATAGTAAGACTATAAAACAAAAATTAGAGCCTAAACTAAAATCTTAGGGCACTGTTCTGGGAAATAATGTCATTTCAAATGATATCAAGAGGCCTCAGATTTGACAAAAGAGAGACCAGAGTGAGAGCTGACGAGGAAGAGATGGGTGCAGCTCCTGCTGATGTTCAAACCAGGACCAGAGGTGACAGTGGATGAACATCTTGTCGCTTTCTGAGGAAAATGCCCTTCCTGGCAATACATTCCCAGTAAGCCAGGGAAATACGGCATAAAAATCTGGGCAGCCTGTGATGCAAAAACCAGCCATGCCTGGAATCTACAGATTTACACAAGCTGTGACTGGCACCCCTGAGAAAAACCAAGGAAAACATGTGGTCCTTGATCTGACCACTGGACTGCAGGGTCACAGTATTACTTGTGACCATTTTTTCACCAGCGGTGACTTTGATTCCAGTGGATTTTATAGTTGATTTAACACACGGGTCAAAACGACCCGTTAACACAAGGGATGATAACACACAGCTAACATAAGAGGAGGGTTAAAAAAAAATTCTATGGAATTAAAAAATATTTCTAATAAAATAAAATAGTCAAGAGCGGGCGCGCGCGCACACACACACACATACACGCGCACACATACACGCGCACACATACGCAAAAAAGTTTTTAAAAAATGTCGAGCAAGAAAAGATGTTTTTTTTCTTTCTGTTTTATCCGTTTTCTGTTTATTTTTTTTATTTCTGATCAAAGTTTTTTAAACAAACAAAATCATTTACATTTTTATTTTTATTCTCTACATAATTTTGTTTTGTTAAATTTTTAGAAAATATTTTAGTAAGAAAATCTTTTTGATTTTTGAAGTTTTTCTGTGTTTTTTCTGCAGGTTTCTTTCTCAGAGGGGGGGCCAGAGGGGGGGCCGGAGGGGGGGCTGGGCTCCAACTCTACAGGCAGCGACGTGGCCTCCATGTCCTCCACCCCGAACAGCATGGCCTCCAGCCCCATAGAGGCCTGACCGCACAGCCAGGCCTGCAGCACAGCCAGACCCGGGCGGTGGCCCGGCCCAGCTTGCAGCACCGCCCGGCCTGGAGCACCTCTCGGTTCGGCCCGCAGCATCACCTGGTCTGCTCTGCAACACCGCCTGGCTTGCAGCACCGCCCGGTCCGGCCTGCAGCACCGCCCGGTCCGGCTTGCAGCACCGCCCGGTCCGGCCTGCAGCATCGCCCGGTCCGGCCTGCAGCACCGCCCGGTCCGGCCTGCAGCACCGCCCGGTCCGGCTTGCAGCACCGCCCGGTCCGCTGCTTCTTGTTTCTCACACTGTGAAGACAATCATGGGATTTACCAGGAATCATCTCATGTCCGCCGGACCTCCAGAATCCCCCCGTCCCGGACCTCCAGGATCCCCCTCCCCGTCCCGGACCTCCAGGACCCCCCCCCCCCGTCCCGGACCTCCAGGATCCCCCCCGTCCCGGACCTCCAGAATCCCCCCGTCCCGGACCTCCAGGATCCCCCTCCCCGTCCCGGACCTCCAGGACCCCCCCCCCCCCCCCGTCCCGGACCTCCAGGATCCCCCCCGTCCCGGACCTCCAGGATCCCCCCCCCGTCCCGGACCTCCAGGATCCCCCCCCGTCCCGGACCTCCCTGGGTTAAGTTGCCAAAAAGAGGGACAGATAAAGAAGGAGGTGCGCGCGCATCTTAATTTATTCTTATTTATTATTTATTTGCATCATTTTTTTGTGAAACTTTCTAATTGAAGTAAAAAGACAAAAAAAATCCGCGGTCTTTTCATCTTTTTATTCTGCAGTTTGTTTGTTTTTTTACTGGATTTTTGTTTGTTTGATGAACTGGTCCCAGTTCATCTTGATCCGAGCTGTTTGGAGGTAAAAAAAAAAAAAATCACTATTATTTTAATGCATTATTTTCTCTTTTTTATTCAAAGTAAAATTACAAAAACCTAAAATGTATCACATTTATTTAAAAAACAATTATCATCTGAACTTTTTTTTTTTTAGAAATAAAAAGGGTAAAATTTTCTTTTTTTTGTTTTTGTGGGAAAATCAGCAGATTTTTAATTTCACAGCAGCTTAAAAATCTGTTTTTTATCTTTAGATTATTTGAATGCAGTAAAGACTTGGAGGGTCTCAGAGGAGGGCCGAGCAGATTAGGACCATGTTTTATCTACAGTCACTTTCCGCTGATTTTCTTGGAAAATGGATCGTTTTTATTTATTAATGAACATGTTATTAATTAACATGTTATTAATTAACATGTCTGCTTTAACCAACGAAACACAACAAAATGTAACACGTAAAATGAATCTAAAGTAAATCCAGTAAACAGATAAATTACAGAGAAATAAAAAGACAGCCATGTTTATTATTAATACAACATTTTATTAAATTATTAATAAATTTAAACATATTTTATGAACTGATGATAAAAAATCAAAAGTAAACAAACCAGAACAAAGAAGCTTTTAGTTAAAGATGTTTTTTAAAAACCATCAAGAGGCGAGGAGCGTAATCTTAAGACCCCGGGTCTGGTCTTCACTCTGATGGCAAACGGTCTGTGAGGGTCTGTGAGGGTCTGTGGGGGTCTGTGGGGGTCTGTGAGGGTCTGTGAGGGTCTGTGAGGATCTGTGAGGGTCTGTGGGGGTCTGTGAGGGTCTGTGAGGATCTGTGAGGGTCTGTGGGGGTCTGTGAGGGTCTGTGAGGATCTGTGATGGTCTGTGAGGGTCTGTGAGGGTCTGTGACGGTCTGTGACGGTTTGTGAGGGTCTGTGACGGTCTGTGAGGGTCTGTGACGGTCTGTGGGGGTCTGTGAGGATCTGTGAGGGTCTGTGAGGGTCTGTGAGGGTCTGTGGGGGTCTGTGAGGGTCTGTGAGGATCTGTGGGGGTCTGTGAGGGTCTGTGAGGGTCTGTGAGGGTCTGTGGGGGTCTGTGAGGGTCTGTGAGGATCTGTGAGGGTCTGTGAGGGTCTGTGGGGGTCTGTGAGGGTCTGTGAGGATCTGTGATGGTCTGTGAGGGTCTGTGAGGGTCTGTGACGGTCTGTGAGGGTCTGTGACGGTCTGTGAGGGTCTGTGACGGTCTGTGGGGGTCTGTGAGGATCTGTGAGGGTCTGTGAGGGTCTGTGAGGGTCTGTGAGGATCTGTGGGGGTCTGTGAGGGTCTGTGAGGGTCTGTGAGGGTCTGTGGGGGTCTGTGAGGGTCTGTGAGGGTCTGTGAGGGTCTGTGACGGTCTGTGAGGGTCTGTGACGGTCTGTGGGGGTCTGTGAGGGTCTGTGAGAGATCTCACATCAGAGAGATCTCTGTGATGATCACAGAGATCACCTGTGATCTCTCCATGTGAAGATCTGATCTTCACATGGAGATCAGATAAATAAGAAAAGCCTCCGTTTAAACTTTTAAAAAACTAATAAAAGAACCAAAAATAAATCCTGAAACACACACGATGTCAGTTTAAAACAGGTCTAACTGATCCTGGTCCACATCAGAACGTCTGGAGGCGTTTTAGTCCACAAATAGTCCTTTAAGGCAGACCAGAGACCAGACCAGAGACCAGACCAGAGACCAGACCAGAGACCAGACCAGAGACCAGACCAGAGACCAGACCAGAGACCAGACCAGAGACCAGAGACCAGAGACCAGACCAGAGACCAGACCAGAGATCAGAGATCAGACCAGAGACCAGACCAGAGATCAGACCAGAGATCAGACCAGAGACCAGAGCAGACCAGAGATCAGACCAGAGACCAGACCAGAGATCAGAGACCAGACCAGAGACCAGCATGATTTATGAATCTGTGAAGACCAGACCAGAGATCAGACCAGAGACCTGACCAGAGACCAGAGACCAGACCAGAGACCAGACCAGAGACCAGAGATCAGACCAGAGATCAGACCAGAGACCAGAGACCAGACCAGAGATCAGACCAGAGACCAGAGACCAGACCAGAGACCAGAGATCAGACCAGAGACCAGAGCCCAGAGACCAGACCAGAGACCAGACCAGAGACCAGAGACCAGACCAGAGATCAGACCAGAGATCAGACCAGAGACCAGAGACCAGACCAGAGACCAGAGACCAGACCAGAGACCAGACCAGAGACCAGACCAGAGACCAGAGACCAGACCAGAGATCAGACCAGAGACCAGACCAGAGATCAGACCAGAGACCAGACCAGAGATCAGACCAGAGACCAGACCAGAGACCAGACCAGAGATCAGACCAGAGACCAGACCAGAGACCAGACCAGAGATCAGACCAGAGACCAGACCAGAGACCAGAGACCAGACCAGAGACCAGACCAGAGACCAGACCAGAGACCAGACCAGAGACCAGATCAGAGACCAGACCAGAGACCAGATCAGAGACCAGACCAGAGACCAGACCAGAGATCAGACCAGAGATCAGACCAGAGATCAGACCAGAGATCAGACCAGAGACCAGAACCTTTGCACCGGTACCAGCGAGCGATGAACCGGTTCTGGTTTGTTAAAAATGGAAAAATACTGTTTTCATAAGTTTTTTTATGCAAATTAAAATTCAGCTCTGAAACAGAAAAACAGACAATTTGAAGGTTTTTCATTTTGAAGAAGTAAAAGCATGGTTTATGAATCTGTGAAACATCAACGTAAAGCTGTGTCTCATCAGCATAGATGTTTATTATCAGAGTAGACGTCTTTAATCAGGATGGATGTGGATGATCAACGTGGCTGTCTCCTGAGGACAATCCCAAGCGGCAACACGAACAGATGAAAAAAAATGTGTCTATAATTGATTCTTGTTGAACCCCACATTTAATCTTATACACTCAACAAAAATATAAACGCAACACTTTTGTTTTTGCTCCCATTTTTCATGAGATGGACTTGAAGATCTAAAATTCATTCCAGATACACAATATTACCATTTCTCTCAAACATTGTTCACAAATCTGTCTAAATGTGTGATAGTGAGCACTTCTGCTTTGCTGAGATAATCCATCCCACCTCACAGGTGTGCCACATCAAGATGCTGATCTGACATCACGATTAGTGCACAGGTGTCCTTATACTGCCCACAATAAAAGGCCACCCTGAAATGTGCAGTTTTGTCTCACAGCAAAATGCAACAGATGCCACAAGCATTGAGGGAGCGTACAATTGGCATGCTGACAGCAGGAATGTCAACCAGATCTGTTGCTCGTGCATTGAATGTTCATTTCTCCACCATAGGCCGTCTCCAAAGGCGTTTCAGAGAATATGGCAGGACATCCAACCGGCCTCACAACCGCAGACCACGAGTAACCACACCAGCCCAGGACCTCCACATCCAGCAGGTTCACCTCCGAGATCGTCTGAGACCAGCCACTCAGACAGCTGCTGAAACAATTGGTTTGCATAACCAAACAATTTCTGCACAAACTGTCAGAAACCGTCTCAGGGAAACACAACTGCATGCTCGTCGTCCTCATCGGGGTCTTAACCTGACTCCAGATCGTCGCCGTAACAGACTTGAGTGGGCAAATGCTCACATTCGATGGCGTCTAGCACGTTGGAGAGGTGTTCTCTTCACGGATGAATCTCGGTTTACATTGTTCAGGGTAGATGGCAGACAGTGTGTGTGGCGTCGTGTGGGTGAGCGCTTTGCTGATGTCAATGTTGTGGATGGAGTGGCCCATGGTGGTGGTGGGGTTATGGTATGGGCAGGCATCTGTTATGGACGAAGAACACAGGTGCATTTTATTGATGGCATTTTGAATGCACAGAGATACCGTGATGAGATCCTGAGGCCCGTTGTTGTGCCATACATCCATGAACATCCCTTCATGTTTCAGCAAGATAATGCACGGCCCCATGTTGCAAGGATCTGTACACAATTCTTGGAAGCTGAAAATGTCCCAGTTCTTGCATGGCTAGCATACTCACCGGACATGTCACCCATTGAACATGTTTGGGATGTGCTTGACCGGCGTATACGACAGCGTGCACCAGTTCCCACTAATATCCAGCAACTTCTGCCAGCCATTGAAGAGGAGTGGACCAACATTCCACAGGCCACAACAGACAATCTGATAAACTCTGTGCGAAGAAGATGTGTTGCACTGCATGAGGCAAATGGTGGTCACACCAGATACTGACTGGTTCTGAGTCCCCAGACCGCCAATAAAGCAAAAACAAAATGCACATTTCAGGGTGGCCTTTTATTGTGGGCAGTATAAAGTACACCTGTGCACTAATCATGATGTCAGATCAGCATCTTGATGTGGCACACTTGTGAGGTGGGATGGATTATCTCAGTAAAGCAGAAGTGCTCACTATCACACATTTAGACAGATTTGTGAACAATGTTTGAGAGAAATGGTAATATTGTGTATCTGGAATGAATTTTAGATCTTCAAGTCCATCTCGTGAAAAATGGGAGCAAAAACAAAAGTGTTGCATTTATATTTTTGTTGAGTGTAGATTCAAGAGGATTCATGAGGATTCATGAGGCTTCATGAGGATCCATGAGGATTCATGAGGATTCATGAGGATTCATGAGGATTCATGAGGCTTCATGAGGATCCATGAGGATTCATGAGGATTCATGAGGATCCATGAGCATTCATGAGGATTCATGAGGATCCATGAGGATTCATGAGGATTCATGAGGCTTCATGAGGATCCATGAGCATTCATGAGGATTCATGAGGATCCATGAGGATTCATGAGGATTCATGAGGATCCATGAGGATTCATGAGGATTCATGAGGATCCATGAGGATTCATGAGGATTCATGAGGATCCATGAGGATTCATGAGGATCCATGAGGATTCATGAGGATCCATGAGGATTCATGAGGATTCATGAGGATTCATGAGGATCCATGAGGATTCATGAGGATTCATGAGGATTCATGAGGATCCATGAGGATTCATGAGGATTCATGAGGATTCACATACTGACAAAACAATGTCTGCCTTGAAGGGTCAGCGTAGCTCAGTGGTAGAGTGGCTGTCTGGGGACCAGAGAGTTCCTGCCTCAAGCTCATGTCGAAGTGTCCCTGGGCAAGACACCTAACGCCTAATTGCCCCCAACCTGGTGCGGTCGAAGTCACGGTGTTTAAGGCAGGATAAGAATTCCTGTCAGATATAAATAAACAATATGAAACTATTTAGAACAGAAAGAGAGGCTCTTCAGTGAGTCTGATGAAATCTGGTTTGAAGCAGGATGGAGCAGCAAAGAAAACTGGATCCATTTTACACCTCGGTTTGTTTAAAAGAGCTGTTTTTTTTTTTTAAATCCTGGAACCAGGTTAAAAAAAAATAAATATTGGATTTGTTTAGATTCAAGTAATAAAACGTTCAACATGTAAAAGAAATCCAAAATGTTCCGCATGAAAAAAAAAAAATCAAATAATAGATTCATGGAATAAATTAAATGGTGAGATTTAAAAATATCAAAACAGAATTCAGAAATCTGGATTTTTCTTTTTATTTATTGATTTGGGGAGATTTATTTTGTGTGTGTGTGTGTGTGTGTGTGATTTCATTCCTGCATCCCTGTTTGTGCCGAGTGGTTAAAAGCAGTTGGAGAGCGCTGGTAAAGCTCAGGACAGAGTTTAACATCCACATCCTGAACAGCAGGGAAGTCTGACTGACGACACATGGACTCACGTTCCTTTTAAAAGACATCAATGAATCTCCTGCTGGCTCCACAAACACAATTTACTTACATCAATATTTTTCTTTGAGATCCACTCAACCTCATGGAGACAAAAAAAAGAAAAAAAAAATTTAGTCTCTGTAAAAATAAAATCCAGCAGAATAACAAAAGAAAGATTTTATTCTGTAAAAAATAACCAACGTCATTCATCCCTTTAAATAAACAAAAAATAAACAATGTCATCCCTTTAAATAAACAAAAAATAAACAATGTCATCCCTTTAAATAAACAAAAAAAAAACAATGTCATCCCTTTAAATAACAAAAAAATAAACAATGTCATCCCTTTAAATAAACAAAAAAAACCCCCAATGTCATCCTTTTAAAAAAACAAGAAATAAACAATGTCATCCCTTTAAATAAACAAAAAAAAAAAAAAAACAATGTCATCCCTTTAAATAAACAAAAAAATAGATTCTTCATAAAAAAACAGCAAGAACCTGATTTAGAAAAAGTGATAGAGCACAGATTTAATAGATATGTTTATTATCCATCTGTCTGTCTGTCCATCCCTCTATCCATCCATCCCTCCATCCATCCATCCCTCCATCCCTCCATCCCTCCATCCATCCATCCCTCCATCCATCCATCCATCCCTCCATCCATCCATCCATCCATCCCTCCATCCATCCATCCATCCATCCATCCCTCCATCCCTCCATCCATCCAACCCTCCCTCCATCCATCCATCCATCCATCCATCCCTCCATCCATCCATCCCTCCATCCATCCATCCAACCCTCCCTCCCTCCCTCCATCCATCCATCCATCCCTCTATCCATCCATCCATCCATCCCTCCATCCATCCATCCCTCCATCCATCCATCCATCCCTCCCTCCATCCATCCATCCATCCATCCATCCGTCCGTCCATCCATCCGTCCATCCATCCATCCATCCATCCCTCCATCCATCCATCCATCCATCCCTCCATCCATCCATCCATCCATCCATCTTTATGTATTTACGTCCCAGAGTGGGGATGAGGCTTGAAACACTGTCCTTTCTGTGTGTAGTTTGCATGTTCTCCTCTTGTATGTGCAAGTTTTCTTTGGTTTCCTCCTAAAACATGGATGTCAGGTTGATTGGTCACCATGGAATTGGCCCTAGGAATGTGTGTGTGTGTGTGTGTGTGTGTGTGTGTGTGTGTGTGACCCCGGAACAGACTAAAGACCTGTTCAGGATGTATCCTGCCTCTCGCCTTGAGTCAGCGGGATAGGCTCAGCCTCCCACAACCGTGTTACTGATGGAAAATTCACAAGATGAAGAAATGAATGTAAAAGCTTGTTTTTTGTTCAGAACATTGACGTCCATTCGCTAACATACGTCACCATTAGGGTTTTATTTTTCTTACATCAGGGTCACTGCCCCCCTGTAGGTTGGTCTTGTCTGGTCAAAAGCTACGGGAGTAAAACCCAGACAGAAAATTCGGTACAGAGACTCGTATATAACGAACCACCTCACCGCAACTTGCTTCATCAGGTGCATGGATATATTTTAACACAGAGATCCAGCGAGCGGCCACAAAGACCCGGAAACAGCAGAGAAGTCTGTCTGCCACTGCTCCCCATGACTCACATCCTCTAACACCATTTAGAGTAAGTGTGGTAGGAGCTGCAGCTTCTGCATCAGTTTGTTCAGCAACAACCGATGCTGCACCAATAGATTATTCAGGTGCAGATTCCATTGTCTCTAGAAGGATGCCAACAACATGTCTGTATTTGATATGTGGGTCTGTGACGATGAAACGTTTGAGCTCTCAGCTATAAATTAATATTAAAGTGCGTAAAGATGGAAAAATAATCTTCAAAATGCATCAAATTACAGACGAGACATTTTTGTAATAAAAGAGGAAACAAGCTACAGGTGTTAAAGTTTGGGCAGAATTAAAAACATTACCTCTTTTGGAAAAATAAAGAGCTGGTAGCGGCTAAGAGTCTGTTCTTCATGTTTGAAATCATTTTCTTTATTTTACGGTCTGTCACACGCTGCTCTTTTAAAGTCTATTTATAGATTCTCTGATAAGGTCATGAGAACGTGATCAAGGTCATAAAGACAAAACCTTTAATTTAAAAATCAGAATTTTCACTGTTGATTTTAATGTGTGTTTAGGATCATTTTAACAAGCCATTCTCTCTCTCTTTCTCTCTCTCTCCCTCTCTCTCGTTTTAAAAGGTAAAGTAAAATTATTTTGAATTCATGTTTCCTTCTCCTCCTCGTTAAGTGTTCTCTGGCTGCAAAACAACCCCAAACCATGATTGATCCACCTCCGTGCTTCACAGCTGAGCACAAAATCTGTTTATTAAAGTCTGTGGTTTTTTGTCTTCAGACATTCCTCTTATCACACAGAGCTCCCCTCCGTTCTCTTCTGCTTATCTGGGGCCGGGTCGCAGGAGCAACAGCCCCAGACACAAACCAAGGCTTCTCTCACCCCGGCTGTATCCTCCATCTCACCCAGGAGAATCCTGAGGTGTTCCCTGTCCAGCTGTGAGACATAGTCTCTCAAACGGGTGCAGGGTCTGCCTCCGGGTCTCCGGGCAGGACCTCGCAAGCGAAGGTGGCATCCTAACCAGATGCCCGAACCACCCATTCTGGCTACTCTTGACGAGAAGAAACAACAGCTCCTATCGGATGGCAGAGTTCCTCCATTTATCTCTGAGAGAGACCCCAGCCAGGCTGCAGAGGAAGCTCATTTCAGCTGCTTGTATCTGCGATCTCATTCTTTCAGTCACCACCCGCACTGATTACCACGCTGAGGGTAAGAACGTAGATCCTGGTTACCATGGTGAGGGTAGGAACGTAGATCCTGGTTACCATGGTGAGGGTAGGAACGTAGATACTGGTTACCACGGTGAGGGTAGGAACGTAGATCCTGGTTACCATGGTGAGAGTAGGAACGTAGATCCTGGTTGCCATGGTGAGGGTAGGATCGTAGATACTGGTTACCATGGTGAGGGTAGGAACGTAGATCCTGGTTACCACGGTGAGGGTAGGAACGTAGAGCCTGGTTACCATGGTGAGGGTAGGAACGTAGATCCTGGTTACCACGGTGAGGGTAGGAACGTAGATCCTGGTTACCACGGTGAGGGTAGGAACGTAGATCCTGGTTACCATGGTGAGGGTAGGAACATAGAGCCTGGTTACTATGGTGACGGTAGGAACTTAGATCCTGGTTACCATGGTGAGGGTAGGAACATAGATCCTGGTTACCATGGTGAGGGTAGGAACGTAGATCCTGGTTACCATGATGAGGGTAGGATTGTAGATCCTGGTTTCCATGGTGAGGGTAGGAACGTAGATCCTGGTCACCATGGTGAGGGTAGGAATGTAGATCCTGGTTACCATGGTGAGGGTACGAATGTAGATCCTAGGTGACCATGCTGAGGGCAGGAACATAGATCCTGGTTACCATGGTGAGGATAGGAACGTAAATCCTGGTTACCATGCTGAGGGCAGGAACATAGATCTTGGTTACCATGGTGAGGGTAGGAACGTAGATCCTGGTTACCATGGTGAGGGTAGGAACGTAGATCCTGGTTAGCTCAGCTCTTTCTTCACCATGACCGATTGAAGCAGCGTCCCAATTACTGCAGATGTCTCACCGATCCGTCTGTTGATCTGCCGCTCCATCCTTCCCCCACTGTGAACAACACCCCGAAATACCTAAACTCCTTCACTTGCAGCAGGACCCTGTCCCTAACCTGTAGGGTGCATTTCACCCTTTTTCGGGCGAGTACCCCGATCTCTGATTCCCATCCCGGCTCCTTCGCACTTCGCTGCAAATCGATCCAGCGAGAGTTGGAGATCACGGCCCGACGAAGCCAACAGAACTTCTTTCCAAAAAGTATCAGGATTGTCCAGATGTTTATTTACAAACTTCAAATGCTGTTTTTGTGGTAAGAAAATAAAAAAAGTTTACATCCGCTGTGAAACTTCCCCCAGGCATGAGTGCGTGTCTCAATGGTTGTCTTTAAGTGTGGCCCTGCAACAGACTGGTGACCAGTTTGTGGTGTAACCCACCTCTTGCCTGGTGAAGTGTTGTTTTTTGTTTTTTTTTTTTTGGAGGAATTTTGTGGGGGCAACGTTTGACTTGTTTCAATCAAAATCTTGCAATCTTGAAAAATCTTCCTCCTCTTTGGGACAGAGTTCTGTTTCAGATTCCTGATGGATCCTCTGTGTTCCTGTCCTGGGCGTGGTCAGACTGAGGAGGTCTCTGTGTTCCTGTCCTGTGATTGGTCAGACTGAGGAGGTCTCTGTGTTCCTGTCCTGTGATTGGTCAGACTGAGGAGGTCTCTGTGTTCCTGTCCTGGGCGTGGTCAGACTGAGGAGGTCTCTGTGTTCCTGTCCTGTGATTGGTCAGACTGAGGAGGTCTCTGTGTTCCTGTCCTGGGCGTGGTCAGACTGAGGAGGTCTCTGTGTTCCTGTCCTGTGATTGGTCAGACTGAGGAGGTCTCTGTGTTCCTGTCCTGGGCGTGGTCAGACTGAGGAGGTCTCTGTGTTCCTGTCCTGTGATTGGTCAGACTGAGGAGGTCTCTGTGTTCCTGTCCTGGGCGTGGTCAGACTGAGGAGGTCTCTGTGTTCCTGTCCTGTATTGGTCAGACTGAGGAGGTCTCTGTGTTCCTGTCCTGTGATTGGTCAGACTGAGGAGGTCTCTGTGTTCCTGTCCTGTGATTGGTCAGACTGAGGAGGTCTCTGTGTTTCTGTCCTGGGCGTGGTCAGACTGAGGAGGTCTCTGTGTTCCTGTCCTGTGATTGGTCAGACTGAGGAGGTCTCTGTGTTCCTGTCCTGTGATTGGTCAGACTGAGGAGGTCTCTGTGTTTGATCTACCATCCCGTTTCCATCAGGATACTGTGGTGAGGGTACGAATGTCGATCGTATGTCGAATGTAGAGAGGAGGTCACTGAACAAACTTTTGTCCATCATGGAAAACCATGACCATCCTCTCTACCCACTCCTGGACGAACAGCGGAGCTTCTTCTCCAAGAGGCTCAGACAGCTCCGCTCGAGAACATCTTGTTACCGGAGGTCTTTCTTTCCGTACGTGATCGGGCTCTACAACGACTCACTTAGCAGATAGGAAGTTGTTGCTGTGACACACAAATTTACCATGTGTGGGATCATTAAAGTAGATTCTGATTCTGAGGATGAAGAACATCTACTGATTTCTTTAGAATAGGATCATATTTAATTAACAGTCTGCTCGTCCCGGGGGAGGGATCTTTCCTTCATGTGGATCACCATCAGGTTTCTTGTTTTTTTTCCCCACTGTTGTTTTTTTTTTTCTCACCGTGAAGGAGGGTCTAAGTGTAGAAATGTGTTGACATTGTTTGCTAGTTTTTTTTATCTTTTAACTGTGTATTCGTGTTTATAAATCATTTTCCTTTGTTTTTGTTCTTTTTTTTAATATTTAATGTGTGTCCGTTAAAAGTTTTTTTTGTGTGATTTAAAAAATATAATTGATTTGATCAGTTTGATTATTTTCTTGCTTTTCCAGATTTTGCTGTAACGTCCACTAACTTTGGGAACAGTTTCATTGACTGTTCCCGGTGACGACATTTCTCAAATACATTCCGAACTCTTCGCTGCCTCCTGGTTTCCGAGTCGTTCAGTTTCCATGTTTTACACACTGTTCAGGAGAAGCCATGTTGGAAAAGTTCCTACAGGATGAACAACCAGGTTTTTTCGCTGACCTCTGATCTCTTAATGAACCCAGCTCTTGATCTTCTCCCACAGACAGAAGGTGAAAGGTGAGGTGGAGACTCTCTTTGGACATCCGTCTGTCCTTCCATCCTCTCTCCTCCCACCGCTCTCCCCTGTTCTCCTCTCCTGGTGTAAATGTGTCCTCATGTTTTTTCAGCCTGTCTGTCTGCCGGGCGCCTCTCCCCATTATGCAGTCAGACAGGACAAAGCCAGGGGACACCAGAGCCCCCCCTCTCACTGACCCCCTCTTTTTACTCCCAGCTCAGCACAACAAAAGCAGCTCTATACCTGTGGAAAGATGCTGGAGAGAGCTTGTTGAATCCCTCCACACCACCAACCACCACCAGAACTACCACCTCCATCCTGAATGACTGCAGCACCTGAACGCAGCAGCTTCATGAAGAGTCTTTAGGAACTCTGAACGTTACCTGAACGCAGCACATTGCACTGATTTCCTCTCAGACAGCTCGCTCTGGCTGTAGACATGGCATGCACGCAATGCCCGCTGGGCTGGAGGGGGCCCTTGGGGTGGGGGTTAGGTTGAAGTCCTTCTTCAAAGCGTCCTCAGGCTGTGTGCAAGAGAAGGATCTGATTGGATGATTGTAGAGCCACTTTCCAGCATCTCCTCATGATGAATGGTCCTCCATTAGCAACCATTTGCTGCCATGGCAACCAGCAGGAAGCCTCTATCCATCCACTCATCCATCCATCCATCATCCCTGCATCCAACCATCCCTCTCTCCATCCATTCCTCCGTCATCCAACTATCAAGATCTAAACTTTTTTAGTAATAATGTAACTTAATGTAAAAAAATCTTATGCATTAAAATACTTGATATAATTTAATATTAAATGATCTAATATTATACTTTCTTTTATTTTGTTAAATTAAGATACAAACATACTATAAAATGATTTATATTGTATAAAAAATATGATAACATGTAATATTTGTAGTGAAGGAAAGAAAATGTGTGGCAGAGTGTTTTTCCATCTTTTAAAGGACAACGTGCCCCGGTGGGTGGTGGTTGCCTGCTTGTCAAAGGCCCACCAGCCTTGTCCATTTTGACAGTCACATGGGAGCCGTAATGATCCTAAAAGCTGCAATTAAGCTGACTGTTGCGTTCCAGGGAAGTGCCTGATGCTGGCACTCTGCAGCACCTATTATTTCCAAAGGGAATACTCGCAGCACATTTTCTCCCTTCCTTCTGTCTGCATCCCACATCCTTCCTTCCTTCTGCTTCTCTCTACATCATGTTTGTGATCATGTTCAGAAAGATGTCTACCTGACGCAGGCTTCCTGAATAAGCCCTACATGTTGGAGGAGCTTCCTGATCCAAATGGAGGCTTGTGTAATTAACGTGAAGCTTTTGTGAGAAAAGGAGGAAAACAGGAGATGTACAGTAAAATAGCAGGTGGGCAAATCTATCAAAGGCCTTTGGCAAACACAGACAAAAAGGGGAAAAATCATTTTAATTAGCTGAGTGAATGTGATTTGCTGAATGTGAGAGAGCCGGGCTCTCTGCTCCGCTCATTAAATGCTCTAATTTTCTGTGCAGAATAAGTCCGTCTGAGCCGGCCTGGCTGCAGTCAATCATGTTAAAAGCTGCGGGTGCTTAATTTGATTTACCAATATAAAATGCAAATGAGGTGATCAAGTGGAGTGGGAGCCAGGCTCTTTTAAACCATCAAGTTAAATTGGCAAAGACAGACCAATAACAATGGAAAGAATATTTTAGCATTTTCTTCTGATTAATGAAACTAAATAGAAATAGTTTTACTAAATGTTCAACAAATCAGACAAAAACACTCCACATGTTTTCCACAAAATTTCCAAAGTCCAGTTTCCTAAAAGCTTGTTTTTCCATCGACTCCGACATGAGAGAGTCTAATTAAATAAGTGGAAGATGGTCCAACAGTCCCTCACAATAGTAAATGAGATAATACTAGGAATTAGGCCTTAGCAACCTAGTCCCCGCACACCATCACCCCACACTGGCACACAGCCCAGGGGCCAACTCCAGGGGACAAACAAAACCCGAGGCAAAAAAATCCTAAAACACGAAACAAACTCAACAAGGACTGAACTGGTAAACCTAGGAACTGATCTACAGAAACCAGGCAATAGGGAATTAACCCTAAAACCAGCACCAAACCCCCGTTAAACTAACAACCCTCCACTCCCAACAAAAAGAAGAGAAGTGTGAAGCCCACCGGCACCCCGTGACGTCCCACTGACGGAGGAGGAGGTTCTCCGTCAGACACAGAATTATAAATAATATTAATTAATTATAAGAGCAATTTGAGGCAGTGGAACCACCTGGCAAACACACACAGACACATACACACACACACACACAACTTACAACCACCCACCTACACATACACACACACACACACACAACTTACAACCACCCACCTACACACACACACATACACACACACACAAACAACTTACAACCACCCACCTACACACACACACATACACACACACACACACACACACACACAAACAACTTACAACCACCCACCTACACACACACACATACACACACACACACACACACACAAACAACTTACAACCACCCACCTACACACACACACACCAAACACGATGACACAATATAAGAAGTATAGAAAAGATAAAACAGAAAAATAAATAAAATGGATGTTCGGTGGTGCTCTGGTTAGCACGGGTCAAAAAGGTCATTGTTTGAGTTCCAGGTGGGACGAGGCTTGGAACACACACACTTTCTGTGTGGAGTTTGCATGTTCTCCCTGTGTGTGTGTATGGCTTGTCCTCAATTTCCTCCCACTTTCATAAAAACATGCATGTTTTTTAAGTTGATTGGTCACTTTAAAATTGCCCCTGGAATGAGTGTGTGTGTGTGTGTGTGTGTGTGTGTGTGTGTGTGTGTGTGTGTGTGATAGCCTGGGAACCTTTTCTAAAGCAGCCAGGGTGGGTTCTGGCGAACCTGTTAAGGACGACCTGATTCAGAAAACGAAACTAAATGATTTAAAACCAGGAATAAAATAAATTGAAAACATATAAAAATCTGAAAAAACCTTAAGACAAAGTTTAAAAGTCTGATCAATGCAGTGATTAGTTTGGATCAGAAGTGTGTGAGCCCACCCACCAGTGAAAAGAGTGGAACAGTGCTATGTGTAAATATGGTGATGCAGGTGGGAAGGAAACCAAGAGGAAGCCATCATCATGAACGATGGTCCATGATGAACGGTTCATCATGGACCGGTTCACCCTAACCCAGAAGACGGTCCTGGGTGGAACGGATCTAGTCTTTCATGATGTTTCCAGATCAGCAAGAAGGTGGCCCTCTAATGATGCACACTGTGACCTCTTTAGTTCTGACGGTGTGGTCCAGCGAGTGTTGGAGAGCTCTCTGGTCAGATAGTGAGCACTTAGCAGTTAGTTCTTTTGGCATGAGGGAAGCTCCTGCTATCTGCTGTCTGTCAGCAGCTGCACCACATCAGCACAGGACTTTCTATTTTCAGGATCTATCTGATCACAAGACATGGTTCTGTTCTTTGTTTTGGGCCAGATCCATCTTTAACCTGCAGGATGGAGGTCCTCTCCGTCAAACCTCCACGCCCCCACGTCTAACCTCCATGCCCCCACGTATAACCTGCAGGATGGAGGTCCTCCACGTCTAACCTGCAGGATGGAGGTCCTCCACGTCAAACCTGCAGGATGGAGGTCCTCCACGTCTAACCTGCAGGATGGAGGTCCTCCACGTCTAACCTCCACGCCGGCACGTATAACCTGCAGGATGGAGGTCCTCCACGTCTAACCTCCATGCCTCCACGTATAACCTGCAGGATGGAGGTCCTCCACGTCTAACCTGCAGGATGGAGGTCCTCCACGTCTAACCTCCACGCCGGCACGTATAACGTGCAGGATGGAGGTCCTCCACGTCTAACCTCCATGCCTACACGTATAACCTGCAGGATGGAGGTCCTCCACATCTAACCTCCACGCCGGCACGTCTAACCTGCAGGATGGAGGTCCTCCACGTCTAACCTCCACGCCGGCACGTATAACCTGCAGGATGGAGGTCCTCCACATCTAACCTCCACGCCGGCACGTCTAACCTGCAGGATGGAAGTCCTCCACATCTAACCTCCACGCCCCCACGTCTAACCTGCAAGATGGAGGCCTAACCTAGTACCAACCTGAGCATATGTCACAGAATGATATCAGAGCACTCCATCTTTTACTTCAGGGAGTGAAGGAGGGTCTGCAAACCAGCCCGATCGTACCTTTAAATGAACCAGAGAGAGTTTCTGAACAGTGCAGAATCTTCTCATGGGGGACCAAGTCCTCTGAGGACCCAGATCTTTGCATGTGACCCAGAAAGCAGCCGCACCCTGGCGGCCATCTGGGAAGCTGATATCTCCTTTTGTCTGAACTCCTCGGATCTGTTACATCCCACTGAGGCTCTCTGATCCAGATCACCAGGACCAGCAGGACCAGATCCACCAAGCTGTAAATACTGATAGTGAGATCAGACTGGTGGGGTGGTTTTAGTCTACATTACCTGGATCGTTCGGGGTTAAACGGAGTGCTGGGAAATTCTGTTTCCCTCCATCACAAAAGAAGTCAGAAAGACAGACAGATGGATAATTTCCAGACTCCACTTCAGATAAACGTCGTTTTCGCAGTTTCACACGGTGGTTATGCAGATAAGACGCTCCACGCAGACACCTGAATGTACCACAATTAACCAGCTCATACGATGCATTCAAAGACGTCCTGTCAATCACACACGAGTTATACCTGTGACTGGTAGAGAAGCAGACAAACACTGGTATGTGTAAATGGTGGCTGCACAGACAGGCAGTGTGTGTGGGACAGAGAACAGGTCTGATAATCCTGCTGGAGCAGACACAGTCCAGACCAGGACACATCTATCTTCATCCCTCTATCTGCTCCTGATCCTCCTACAACCGCAGCAGACGTGGAGACAGAAACTACCAAAAGAATGAATAAAATTACAAAATAAAAAAACAAACGGCTTAAATTTTTTTGCTTCAGTTCTCAGAGGAGCATCTGGAGATTTTTCTTGCTGAATTTGGAGATTTTGAAGACCTGAGATATTTGACCTGAGTTAACCTGTCTTATATAAAAGATAAACATAGAATATATGATTAAAATAATTGGACTTATTTATTTCATTATAGATTCATTCATCTTCTAACTGCTATCCCAGTTGGTATTACCGGGGTGCCCTCGTTGATCCCTGCTGATCATAGGCGAGAGGGGGGTACACCCCGAATAGTGAAAAGATGGATTAACAAAATATTTCTTGTGTTTAAGTATTTCGGGGGTCTATTTTCACAGAGTGGGAAGACTGGGGTGGGAATTCGACAGACGGATCGGTGCACCGACTGCAATAATTAGGATGCTGCATCGATCCGTCGTGATGAAGAAAGAGCTAAGGCATACAGCAAAGCTCTCGATTTACCGGTCATTCAATGGTCCTATCCTCACCATGGTAACCAGGACCTGCATTCCTATCCTCACCATGGTAACCAGGACCTGCATTCCTATCCTCACCATGGTAACCAGGACCTACGTTCCTATCCTCACCATGGTAACCAGGACCGGCATTCCTATCCTCACCATGGTAACCAGGACCTACGTTCCTACCCTCTCCATGGCAACCAGGACCTACGTTCCTACCCTCACCATGGAAACCAGGACCTACGTTCCTACCCTCACCATGGTAACCAGGATCTACGTTCCTACCCTCACCATGGTAACCAGGATCTACGTTCCTACCCTCACCATGGTAACCAGGACCTACGTTCCTACCCTCTCCATGGCAACCAGGACCTACGTTCCTACCCTCACCATGGTAACCAGGACCTACGTTCCTACCCTCACGTTCCTAACCTCACCATGGTAACCAGGATCTACGTTCCTACCCTCACCATGGTAACCAGGACCTACGTTCCTACCCTCACCATGGTAACCAGGACCTACGTTCCTACCCTCACCATGGTAACCAGGATCTACGTTCCTACCCTCACCATGATAAACAGGACCTACGTTCCTAACCTTACCATGGTAACCAGGATCTACGTTCCTAACCTCACCATGGTAACCAGGATCTACAGTATGTTCCTAACCTCACCATGGTAACCAGGACCTACGTTCCTACCCTCACCATGGTAACCAGGACCTACGTTCCTACCCTCACCATGGTAACCAGGACTTACGTTCCTGCCCTCACCATGATAACCAGGACCTACGTTCCTAACCTCACCATGGTAACCAGGATCTACGTTCCTAACCTCACCATGGTAACCAGGATCTACGTTCCTAACCTCACCATGGTAACCAGGATCTACGTTCCTAACCTCACCATGGTAACCAGGACCTACGTTCCTAACCTCACCATGGTAACCAGGATCTACGTTCCTAACCTCACCATGGTAACCAGGATCTATGTTCTCAAACTCACCATGGTAACCAGGACCCACGTTCCCATCCTCACCATGGTAACCAGGATCTGGTGACCGAAAAAAAAAGAGATCATGGATATAAGCGGCTGAAATGATCTTCTTCTGCAGGGTGACTGGGCTCTAACTCAGAGATAGAGTGAGGAGTTCTGCCATCCGGGAGAAGCTTGAAGTAGAGCTGTTGCTCCTCCAGGTTGAGAGAAGCAAGATGGGGTGGTTTGGCAGCTGATTAGAATCCCTCGTGAACGCCTTGCTGTTTACATATTTCGGGTACATCCCACCAGCAGGAGACCCAAGGCAGACTCCGGACCCACTGGAGAGATTATGTGTCACAGCTGGAGAAGAAACACCACAGGATCCTCCCGGGTGAGCTGGAGGAGGCAGCCGGGGTGAGAGAAGCCTCGGCCTGGGTTTCCCTTCCCAGGCTATTGTCCCAGCAACCCAGGGTAACCAGATAAGTGGAAGACAAGAGAACGGAATGATTCTAATACTGTTTCATACAAACTAATTTACTTGATCCAGTGTGGGTTTAGACTCCTTCACAGAGACTTTAAGCTCGTGTTTTATGTACGTAGATTCAGTTTGTAGAATTTTAACTTGCTTTTGAAAAACAGCTGCAGTCATGCTGCTTATTTTCTTTTAGAAGCATTTTGTTGAGAAAGTTTTTCCCTGAACAGAGTTTTTATTTAATTTAAAGCTTTCTATTAATACAAAAAAAGAAAAAAAGAAGAGGCGGAAGACGCGTACATCGGAAGAGAGAGAAGAGAAACATGAAGAGTCTAGGACTAAGGGTGGGAACTTGGAATGTTGGAACTGTGACGGGTAAAGGTAGAGAGTTAGTTGACATGATGGAGAGAAGGAAAGTAGACATCCTGTGTGTCCAGGAGACTAGATGGAAAGGTAGCAAGGCTAGAAGTCTAGGAGCGGGGTTGAAGTTGTTCTATCATGGTGTAGATAGGAAGAGGAATGGTGTAGGAGTTATAGTGAAGGAAGAGTTTGTTGGGCATGTTCTGGAGGTAAAAAGAAGTTCAGACAGGGTGATGAGCCTCAAGCTAGAAATTGAAGGGGTGGTGTTAAACGTTGTTTGTGGGTATGCTCCACAAGTAGGATGTGAGGTTGAGGAGAAAGAGAAATTCTGGTCAGACATTGATGAGGTGGTTCAGAGCATCCCTAGAAGTGAGAGAGTTGTTATTGGAGCAGACTTTAATGGCCACGTTCGTGCAGGAAACAGAGATGATGAGGAGGTGATGGGTAGGTTTGGTCTCCAGAACAGGAATGCAGAAGGACAGATGGTGATTGACTTTGCAAAAAGAATGGAAATGGCTGTAGTGAATACTTTCTTCAAGAAAAGGCTGGAACACAAGGTGACTTATAAGAGTGGAGGAAGGAGCACACAGGTTGATTACATTTTGTGTAGGCGGTGTAATCTGAAAGAGATCAGTGACTGCAAAGTTGTAGCAGGAGACAGTGTAGCCAAACAGCACAGGATGGTCGTGTGTAAGATGACCCTGGCAGTGAGGAAGTTTAAGAAGATGAAGGGAGTGCAGAAGACTAAATGGTGGAAACTGAAAAAGGAAGAGTGCTGCTTGAACTTTATAAAGGAGTTGAGACAGGCTCTTGGTGGGCAGGAGAAGCTTCCAGATGACTGGACAACTACATCTAATGTGATCAGGGAGACAGGCAGGAGAGTACTTGGTGTGTCATCTGGAAGGAAGATAGATAAAGAGACTTGGTGGTGGAATGAGGAGGTGCAGGATTGTATCAAAAGAAAGAGGCTGGCTAAGAAGAAGTGGGACACTGAGAGGACTGAGGAGAGTAGGTAAGGGTACAGGGAGATACAGCGTGAGGTTAAAGTAGAGGTGGCAAAGGCAAAACAAGCAGCCTATGATGACCTATACGCTAGGCTGAACAGCAAGGAGGGAGAGATGGACCTATACAGGTTGGCAAGACAGAGAGACAAAGATGGGAAGGATGTGCAGCAAGTTAGGGTGATTAAAGACAGGAATGGATGTCTCTTGACAGATGCCAGTAATGTGATGGGAAGATGAAAAGAGTACTTTGAAGAGGTGATGAATGAAGAAAATGAAAGAGAACAAAGAGTAGAAGATGTTACCATAGTGGACCTGAAAGTGGCTAGGATCAGTAAGGTAGAAATAAAGAGAGCACTGAAGAGGATGAAGAGTGGAAAGGCTCTGGGTCCTGATGATATCCCTATAGAAGTATGGAAGTGTTTAGGTGAGGTGGCAGTAGAGTTTCTGACTGGGCTGTTTAACAGGATATTAGAAAGTGAGAAGATGCCTGATGAATGGAGAAGAAGTGTGCTGGTTCCTATTTTTAAGAACAAGGGAGATGTGCAGAGTTGTGGTAACTACAGAGGAATAAAACTGATCAGTCATACGATGAAGTTATGGGAAAAAGTTGTCGAAGCTAGGCCAAGGTCTGAAGTACGAATTAAAAAAAATACTTAAGTAAAAGTACAAAAGTTTTTGGTGTAAATGATACTTTTTAAGTAAAAAGTAAAATTGTTCGACCATAATTCAGATGTTATTTTTTTGTGCTTTAGGGTCACAGACAGTGGCGGCTGGTGACGTGTGGCGCAGGGGCGCCGCCCCACCGACCTGATCACCAAAAAATATATATGCATACATATCTATATATACATATATAAACATGTATGTGTTTATAAGTATGCAAAACTGTCGAGTGTGAAGATTACATGCATTTTAATAATGTTTTACACCGTTTTATTTTATTTTCTTACTTCCTGTGCAAACTGGAACGAGGGCGCGGGGTACGTACGCCTCACCAGGAAAACCTATTAGTTGTGGCTTCCGGTTTTTATGGAAAAAAAGTGACGTCAGTTCTAAATTTTTTCCCATTCATGTGTATTGCAAACCATAACCACGCCCGCGGGGCGCAGAGATTTTCCGCCCATCGGGTGTGTGATAGGTTATCCTCTGTGTCAGTCTGTTACATGAACCAATCAATTAGCTATAAGCTGACCTATAAATCCCACCCACGCCACGCCCTTTCTTTTCACTGCAGAATTCTGGGAGTCTTCATCATGGCGTCGGAAGCTAGTTCAGTTGCTAACAAAGCTAGTGGGTTTTTTAAAGAAAATTCAGTGTCCTACCTTTTACAGAATCCGTTTTCTAAGCGTTCTAAAGAAGAAAAAAGAAGAGTGAAGGAGCTTGGACCGGACACCCCAGATTTGACCGTGCAACAAAACAGTGGAGATCGCGGACGCTTTTATGTGAGAGGATAATGAAGGTCTATGAAAAGTGGCGGTGGCTAACTTGATGAGAAACACTTTTTTTGTTTCCCCTGCTTATTGTTTAGTTCAGCAGGAACTGAAAAGGTGTGGATATCAACAGGGGTGAGTGACTTGAAGCATTTGTCTGAAAAGTGCAAACGTCATGAAACTTGCCGCACCCATCTTGATAGTAGCTATAAGCTAGGTGTTTTTGGCAGTAGTAACATCCTGGCACAATTAAATGAAGGTTACCGAACTGGCATAAGGAAACATAATGAAGAAGTCACCAAAAACAGACACATATTGTCACGAATAATTTTGTATTTATTTTATATATATATATATATATATTTATATATACTTTTATATAATATATCTAAAAAAAAATTTTGTGTGTGTTTGAAAAATGTGCGCCCCCCAGTTTTTTTTACCACCAGCCGCCACTGGTCACAGATAAATACTTTGTGTAACGATGGCTCAACTTTTCATTTAAAAGTAAACATAACGAACAACGATCTGCTGACTCTTTTTAAATTTGTGATATTTTATATTAGTTATTTGTTGGTGAATGACTGCCGAAAATGTTTACTCTCGATTCTGATTGGTCCTCGATTCATTACTTCTTCTCCCTCTTGGAATTTGCAGGTGATCAACTGCGCCCTCTACAGCTTGATTTTAGTGATGCGGCTGCAAGTTGTGCTAAAAAAACTGTATATTTTTCAAATTCTTGACAGAAAATGTAACAAAAACTGCAAATCACACTTTTATAAAGTAGCGGAGTAAAAGTAAAAAGTACTGGTCTCAAATTTTACTTTAGTAAAGTGGAGATACACTATTTTTTTTTTTTTTACTTAAGTACAGTAAAGAAGTACATTTACTTTGTTACGTTCCACCACTGGTCTGGTGTGACAGAGAAGTATGTTAGAGAGGTCCAGGACATGTATGAGGGCTGTAAGACAGTGGTGAGGTGTGCTGTAGGTGAGACAGAGGAGTTCAGTGTGGGGGTGGGACTGCACCAAGGATCTGCTCTGAGTCCTTTGCTGTTTGCTGTGGTGATGGACAGGCTGACAGACGAGGTCAGACAGGAATCCCCATGGACAATGATGTTTACAGATGACATTGTGATCTGTAGTGAGAGGAGGGAAGAGGTGGAGGAAAAGCTGGAGATGTGGAGGTTTGCACTAGAAAGAAGAGGAATGAAGATTAGTCAGAGTAAAACAGAGTACATGTGTGTGAATGAGAGGGATCCAAATGGAAAAGTGAGGTTACAGGGAGAAGAGATAAAGAAGGTGGAAGATTTTAAGTATCTAGGATCAACAGTCCAGAGCAATGGAGAGTGTGGAAAAGAGGTGAAGAAGCGTGTGCAGGCAGGCTGGAAGGGGTGGAGAAAAGTATCAGGTGTGATGTGTGACAGAAGAGTTTCATCTAGAATGAAAGGGAAAGTGTAGAAAACCGTGGTGAGAGCGGCCATGCTGATTGGTCTAGAGACAGTGTGGTGAGAGCGGCCATGCTGATTGGTCTAGAGACAGTGTGGTGAGAGCGGCCATGCTGATTGGTCTAGAGACAGTGTCACTGAAGAAAAGACAGGAAGCAGAGATGTTTGTAGCAGAGATGAAGATGCTGAGGATCTCTCTGGGAGTGACCAGAATGGACAGGATCAGAGGAACAGCACATGTTAGAGGTTTTAAAGTCAGAGAGGTCAGACTGAGATGGTTTGAACATGTCAAGAGGAGAGAGAGAGAGAGTACATCGGGTACTTTGGATATTTTTATTCCAAACTACTAATATTATTAAAAAAACATTAATGTTATTATTTAAATTAACACCTTGTCAGTCAGATATGATACACTTAAACAATCCCTTGGAAAATTAAATCTTCCATCATTCACAACAATATCAAACATGCTAAAAAAAAAAAAAAAAATTCAAGTAAAAGATTTTACTTAGCCAATGGCAGCAAACCGGGAGTCAGATGGATTGGCTGGAGTTAGGATCTAAACGTGCAGGGTTGTGAACTCCTTCCTGGTTTCAAGTTGGAGCAATGACTGCTGAATAACGTCTCCTAAATTTAAACATGATGTCATGTGAAAGGCAGATAATTGCAGCTGAATTGGCTCAGTGTGTTTGACGTCACTCTCACTTCGTTCACCTCTTCCACAGCCCAAGCACACCTGTCTCTCACCTGCTGGGACAAGCCCCGCCCACCATGGAGCCAATCAATAACCTTTTTTTTCTGAATCACATATGAAAAACAGTCCTCTTATGTTTGAATGAATTCTAAAAGCTGTGTTTGGTGGCAGCTTTTCATCAGGCACAAAGACCAGCTTTAGTAACGGGTCCCCTGCTAAGGGCGTCCCTGACCCGCCTGGTGTCCCAGGTGCATGTGTACTCAGATCATGTGACCTGCAGGAGCCCAGAGAACAATGTGTCTGAAAGGCCTCGCATTGAGGGATGAGCGTCTAATTGGACACAGACGGTGAAAAGCTGTGCATGGGATGGTGGGGCCAGGGGAATCACTGAGAAGAGAAGAGCGTCCAATCAGCAGCCAGTAAACCTGCAGAAAAGAAGAAATAATCTGATAAAATCACACCGTTTTTACTGGTAACACCTGGGATCCCTAATGTCCAATGTAAGCTGATCCAGGTGTAACTTTACACATTAAAAAACACATTAAAAAGCATGTACAGGGTGTACCGCTCCTCTCAAGGGCTTACTGTGCAAAACTGTCTGATACCCCGCCTCTCTCCTGCTGATACCCCACCTCTCTCCTTCTGATACCCTGCCTCTCTCCTGCTGATACCCCGCCTCTCTCCTGCTGATACCCCGCCTCTCTCCTGCTGATACCCCGCCTCTCTCCGTCTGATACCCCGCCTCTCTCCATCTGATACCGCGCCTCTTTCCTGCTACCTGTCTGATACCCCACCTCTCTCCGTCTGATACCCCACCTCTCTCCGTCTGATACCCCGCCTCTCTCCTGCTACCTGTCTGATACCCCGCCTCTCTCCTGCTACCTGTCTGACACCTCGCCTCTCTCCGTCTGATACCCCGCCTCTTTCCTTCTGATACCCCACCTCTCTCCGTCTGATACCCCACTTCTCTCCTGCTACCTGTCTGATACCCTGCCTCTCTCCTTCTGATACCCCACCTCTCTCCTACTGATACCCCGCCTCTCTACTGCTACCTGTCTGATACCCCGCCTCTCTCCTTCTGATACCCCACCTCTCTCCTGCTGATACCCCACCTCTCTCCTGCTGATACCCCACCTCTCCTGGTAACTGTCCGATCTCCTGACTCAGCGAATAAACTAGTAAATTTACCTCAGTATCTTCCTTTGTTAAAACACCAGCTTTTTTTCCCTCGGTCACTCTCATGCATGTCAATCTAAAATGTTTACAAGAAATTTTTAAAACGCGTTACACGTGATGGCAGCAGGTCCATGCAGCACTTCACAATTTTTTTGGATTTTTTGACGTTTTTATTGGAGTTTAAAGAGCTGATCTCCTCCATCAGTGAGGAATGTGGAGTCTTCATGGACGTGTGGAGATGTTCCTGCTGGAGTGAATCAGAAGGAATGAAGACAGGATCTTCTGAGTGACATCATACCTTGCTTCTCCATGGTCCGTGTGGACAGAGACACAGTGGAACTAAACATAGTGGAACCACAGTGAAGGATCAAGATGTGAAGCTTTTAGTGACAGCTTAAGATCTTGTTAGGATTCACTGGAGCTTTAAAACATCATTGCCAAGGTAACCCACATTCATTCCAGTGCAGAGACAACTGACACATGTTCTACCAACGGCTGTTCCAGCTCTATTTAATCAAGCAGCTGTTCAACCACTGTTCCACTAAGCTGCTGTTCCACCACATGACTGTTACAGCTCCACCCCACCCAACTCAGCACCACCTAGCAGCAGTTGTGTAGCTGTTTAGAGCTCTCTCTTAGACTGTTTGAAGCTACTGGACACACCAACTTCAGGGGATTAAGGAGGAAATTAATCTATATCCAATTAGTCTGTAGTTAGCATGTAGTTAGTCTGTAGTTAGCATGTAGTTAGTCTGTAGTTAGCATATAGTTAGTCTGTAGTTAGCATGTAGTTAGTCTGTAGTTAGCATGTAGTTACCAGAGGGAGCTATCAATGACTGACGACATCTGGTGCAGATGTTTTTCATTGTTAGTGGGAGCAGATGATCGGTCGGTCCAGTCTGTGGATCAGGACTGAGAGGATGGCCAGACTGGTTTTCTGGCTCACTGTGGTGGAAACGACTCCTGCTGGGAGGCCTGATGGAGCAGAAACATGGAGCTTTCAGCACTGTCACCCCCCACCAGGGAATCATTTCTCCCACAATGCACCTGTCAGAGACCCGCTCCCTTCTCTGGTGGATGAAAGACGTGAGTAGAATACCTCCGACTGCATCTGAACGAGTCGCTGTGGCGGATCTGAAGGTCTGTGGGGCGTGAAGGTCTGAGGGTTCTGGAGTTCTAAACGACACAGGGTCCAGGGTTCTGTGGGTTTAAAGGTTTTTTAAAGTGGATTTCTTTTTGTTTGTTCAACAGTTTCTGTAAACTCTGCACATATAAACACCGGCTGGTTTGAAAAATCTGCTCAAAATGGGTTTCTTTGTTCCTTTAAGCTCAAGTTTTCACATCAATCAAAGACTCATTAAAGCAGTATTAAAATTAAAATACCGGGGCATAATTTGAACCGACCAATCACAAACCTGCTCATGTTTCATAAACTAGTTCAAACTAATAATCCTCAAACAGTAAAATAAGGATTAATAGTTTTGTGTGAAATAATTCTTCTGCTGTCACAGTTTGTTCTGAATGATGACCAAACGATGTGTCATGAAAAGTAGAGAATTATTTGAAATTAACAGAAACATCAGCAAAATGATAAAAGTAAAGCACAAAAAGAACTTCATGTTGTGAAGTATGATTTTCTACGTGGCTCCAGGTCTTCCAGGTTCTTCCTCCAGTGACTGATGAGGCTCTCTAATATCAGATAAGTGGGATGAGAAGGAGTCCCATGATGTGTGAGCCGGCAGTGCATGATAGCCCCCCCATCACCATGCTAACAGCTCTGACCCCTCGCTCTGCCATAACTCACTGCTACCCGCTTCAACCAAAACCTCTCCTAATTAACATTATTGACTAAGATGCAATTAGGAGATTGTGTAATGGCTAATGGAAGGCTAATGCTAACCCTCCAGATAAGGTGAAGGTCCTAAAACATTTTTATTGATCCTCCGGACAAATTCAGACATCCACAAGAGCAGGCTGTAGGTGTGTGTGGGGGGCATCGTCTTCACAGATAGACGTCTGTATGAATGAATAAAATGATACATAAATGAACGAATGAATAAACGAATGGATGAATTGAAAGATGAATAAAAAGACATATATTTTCTCCTGCAGAGAAAGTTTTAGTGGTTTTTGTAATTGGTGCAGAAAGTGTTTGCTGCTCTGTTTTAACCTCAGCTTCTTTTGGATCACATCCTGTTTTCCTCTTTCCTTTTATTTCTAATGATTAGAATGTGGCGTCTTGTGGATGCACACGTGTGCTTGAAAACATGCTATTGGTCTTATTGGCCCTCGGAGATGGCCTGTCTAACATTCATTGATGATAATGAAAAGAGCACCAACACTTGAGAGCATCTATTCTAAAGCCGAAGCGAAGACGGACAAAAAGCAGTTGCATAAATTCAGCTGGATTAAAAGATGTGAGTGCACGCATTGTAGAGCATAAAAGAGGCAGGTAAGAGTGGAGACGAGGAGATCTCTACATAACCTCCTGCCCTAACACAAAGCTACGCTTCACAGCTTCTCTGCATATTAATTCAGGACCAAAAAAAACCCCTCCATGCTGTATGCAAATTACTGTGTGTTTCACTTCACTGTGTGTATGTGTGTATGTTTTTATGTACAGTATACATGTTTATATGTATGTAAACATGTCTATATGTATGTGAATATATGTACAGTATATACTGTATACATACTATACAGTATGTATATGCTGCACTGTACATTAGGGGTGAAACGGTATGCGTATTCTTCCAAATCGTTTTGGTACAGGATGCTTGGTTCTGAGCAAGGCCAAGCTCAGATAATTTCAAGCAACGTGTGTGTGTTTACGCAGAAGCCTGGCTCACAGTGAATGAATATTTGTATATTCGTACTACAGGGCACTTATGATATACACGCATACAGAGACGTGCAGTGCAGGTGAGAGTAGCATCTTGCATGAGCACTGTAGAGCATAAAAGAAGGAGGTAAGAGTGAAGACGAGGAGATCTCCACACACCCTCCAGCCCTAACACAGGAGCACCCCATCATTTCTGCTCCAGATACTTTTTTCAACCTAATGTATTGCATTTGGATTCCTGAATGCAACTCTGTGTGTAGTTTGCATGTTCTCCATGTGTATGTGTGAGTTATCTCTGGTTTTCTCCCCCCTTCAAAAACATCCATGCCAGGTTGATCAGCTGCTGTAACTCCCGCCTCCCCCCCCCCCGCTCCAATTAGACGGCCCTACTCCTTATAGAACTTTATCTTGTGAAACCATTTCACAAGAATTTTCTAAAAAAATTAACATCTATGTTGCTTTCATGAGAAAACGTGTGTGACTTAAAACCGAGCATCACTTCGGTTGTTTGTTTGTTTTTTACTGTTTGTATAATATTAAAATAAAATGTTGATTTAATAAACACTCAATTAAACAACAGAAAAATTATTATGAACTAAATGTGTATCAAAATGTAACTTTTCTTTACCGTTACACTCCTAATATGTGTGTGTGTGTGTATGAACCTGTGTGTGTGGGTGTCTGGGGATTGTATGTTATTGTATGTTTGTATGTATGCATCTATGTATGTGTGTTTGTGTGTGTGTGTGTGTGTGTGTGTGTGTGTGTGTGTGTGTGTGTGTGTGTGGGTGTGTGTGTGTCTATGAACCTGTGTGTGTGTGTATGAACCTGTGTGTGTGGGTGTCTGGGGTTTGTATGTTTGTATGTATGCATCTATCTATGTGTGTTTGTATGTGTATATGTGTCCCTTTAAGCCTATATGTGAGTCTCTCAGTATATGTGCATGTAGGTGTGTGTGTTTGTGTGTGTATGTGTGTGTGGGTGTGGGGATTGTATGTTTGTATACATGCATCTATGTACTGTATGTGTGTTTGTATGTGTGTCCTTATAAGCCTATATGTGAGTCTCTCAGTATATGTGCATGTAGGTGTGTGTGTGTGTGTGTGTGTGTGTGTGTGTGTGTTTGTGTGTGTATGTGTGTGTATGTGTGGGTGTGGGGATTGTATGTTTGTATACATGCATCTATGTACTGTATGTGTGTTTGTATGTGTGTCCTTATAAGCCTATATGTGAGTCTCTCAGTATATGTGCATGTAGGTGTGTGTGTGTGTGTGTGTGTTTGTGTGTGTATGTGTGTGTATGTGTGTGTGTGTGGGTGTGGGGATTGTATGTTTGTATACATGCATCTATGTACTGTATGTGTGTTTGTATGTGTGTCCTTATAAGCCTATATGTGAGTCTCTCAGTATATGTGCATGTAGGAGTGTGTGTGGGTGTGTGTGTATGTGTGTGTGTTTGTGTGTGTATGTGTGTGTGTGTGGGTGTGGGGATTGTATGTTTGTATGTATGCTTCTATGTATGTGTGTTTGTATGTGTATCTTTATAAGCCTATATGTGAGTCTCTCAGTATATGTGCATGTAGGAGTGTGTGTGGGTGTGTGTGCGTGCGTGTGTGTGTGCATGTGTTTACACTGTCCTAATGATCCGTTCTGACAGAAATGCTTTTATGGAAATGTGCGTCCCTAAAATGTGACCTGGAAACAAAGGCAACTTGTGGTGAGTGTGCTGCTAAAAGCATTAGCAGATCAATTAAGTACCAGTCTGCCTTGGCTGGCGTTGGCATGGCAACCGAGCTGCGGTGGAGAGAAGCAATGAAAGTTGGAAACACCAGAGGAGGATGTTGCTTCATGTCACACACCGTGCACATTAACAATGTTTTAACTATATGTTGATATTTAAACATTCAGTTTCATCAAAATAATGTCTTTTCTTGATAAAAATCCATCCAATAATTAGTGTATGGAGCAGTTTAGAAAAGATGGAAATGTTCCTCTTTGCATGTTATTATGGGATGTTGAAATCTATAGTGACATCTAGTTTAGTTTCCACAGAAACAGTAAGAAATGAACAAATAAATCCCACTGATGTTCGAACTCGGTTCCAGCTCCGGTTCCTGCTTCGAGGTCTCACTCCAGCTCTTAGATTCTTGGTGTTTTGATGGGTCTCTAGTCTCTCTGACGAACCTGGGTCACCTGGAGTTCCACAAAGTTCTGCTGTGGTTCTCCTCGGGTTCTAGAACCAGCTTGTTGAACTCTGTGAAAATCTCAGGGCTCATTTTCTGCCCTTCAGATTTTTCTCTGGATGGAGGGTCTCATCTCAGCTGAAGTGGGGGGGTCATTAAGTCTCATTCTGGGGAGCTAATTGTAGCCACCATCCCCCAGAACCCCCACCCGCTCCAGGCTCTCTACTGCTGGTACTGAGGCACGGTGTGGAGGGGGCAGAGGGGAGGTGTGTAGTGCATTATGAGTCTGAAAAGGCTGAGAGCAGAAGGGAGGGGGTGCAGTCGCTGTAAGTGGGATGAAGTGGTGGCGGGGCCGAGGGGCTGGGGGTGCAGTCTGTTTTCACTGTGTGCAGGTGTACGAGAAGGTTTCACCACGTGCGGGTGTACGGGGAGGTTTCACCGCGTGCGGGTGTAAGAGGAGGTTTCACCGCGTGCGGGTGTAAGAGGAGGTTTCACCGCGTGCGGGTGTACGAGGAGCATTCCCTCACTCCAAATCCTGTCCTGACTCATCACACGGTCCCATTCGCCTCTCCATCATGTCTCCAGCTGTGTCTCTTCGTCCCCTCTTTAAGTCCTGGTTACCCCGACTTTTTGGTCAGATCACCCTGCTGCAACCATGATGGTGGCCCTTCATGTCTGGTCCCTCACCCTGCAGTGCTGCTACCCTGCACTCCTGTTACCCGCAATAAACTGGCTGCATCTGGGTCCGACATCCCCACCTTCACCACATCATGACAGCAGGTGTATGAGGAGGTTTCACCCTGTGCAGGTGGAGGGGTTAGTTTTACTCCATGCAGGTGTATGAGGAGGTTTCACCCCGTGCAGGTGGAGGGGTTAGTTTTACTCCATGCAGGTGTATGAGGAGGTTTCACCCCGTGCAGGTGGAGGGGTTAGTTTTACTCCATGCAGGTGTATGAGGAGGTTTCACCCCGTGCAGGTGGAGGGGTTAGTTTTACTCCATGCAGGTGTATGAGGAGGTTTCACCCTGTGCAGGTGGAGGGGTTAGTTTTACCCCGTGCAGGTGTATGAGGAGGTTTCACCCTGTGCAGGTGGAGGGGTTAGTTTTACTCCATGCAGGTGTATATGAGGGGGGTTTAAGGCCTCTCTCGCAGCACTTTGCTTCAAGCCCAAATGGATTTTCAACTACGGACCCCAAACCTTTCAGCCGACAATGCTGCTGAATAGCAGTTAGAGGTTTCCATAGCAACTCCATCAGTTGCATCAGAGAGAAAGCTGGGCCAGATGTCTCCAACAATTTGCTGTGAAAAGATCGGCCGCACTCATTAAAGAGCAGCAATCAGAGGAAAGGGGTGTTTGTGGGGGGCGAGGGGGGTAACAGTGAAATATTTATGCCTTACGGTGGCGCTGATGCATCCTGGCAGGACATCGAGGCATCTGGCCAACACACAAAGCTGAATTATTAATGGAACAAATCAACACCTGTAGAGAACCCAAAAGCTACACAGTCACCATGGCAACCACACCTTCAAAAATCACACCTGGAGGCCGGAAGTTCTCGTGATAGAACAGAAAGTCCTCATGGTGGGACAGAAAGTTCTTTTGGTGGGACAGGAAGTTCTCTTGGTGGGACAGGGGTTTGTTCTCATGGTGAACGTTCAGCAGCTGGTTACCATGGAGAAAAAAAGAAAACACTTTCTTTTTGGCTCTGCACAGGCGGCGAATGAGGGACATGATTGATGGATGTAAAACTTGTGGTTGTGAGGGAGGAAAGGGTCTGGTTGGTGGGAGCGAGGGGTCCCACAGTGCAAACAAACAGGTAATTAGCACGCTGTAACGATGTGCTGACAAACATGTCTGATTAGGAACTCCTCTGGAGAGGAAAGTCAACAGGACGAGGGGGGCGGGGATCTGTCTACAGGTTCCTTCAGCAACGTTTCTTTTCATATCAGACAAACTGGAACGTTCTGTAAGCTCACCGAGTCTACCTGTACCCCATCACTGACACGGAGGTCATACCCTGCAGAGGGATTTTAGACCAGCTGAGAAACAGAGCTCCGTCCAGAGATTTTCTTTTTGGTTCAGGCCAGGCCACTTCAGAACCTGGTTATTCTTTTTACAGACACTCTGATTAACTTGGACTGCATGCTTCAAATTAGAATACCCAGCCACGTCCCCCAAAATCTCACAATCCATGCCCCTGTTCATCCTCTCCTCAATTCATTGCAGTCGTTGTTTAATCATAAGCACTATTAAAATGACATAATTGCCCGGGCGGTATCTTCACCCATGATGCCACCTCCTCATGCTTCACAGTACGGATGCTGTTCATCATTTTTCTTCCTCCAAACACGCTGAGTGGAAGGATGACCAAAAGTTTTCTTTTAATTTTGTAACTTTAGTTCCTGGCAGGCTTCAGACGGACATGGACCATGGACGTCTCAGTGTATTATTAGAAAACAGTGACCCCAGATCTTTTCAGGTCATTCACCAGCTTCTTCCACGTAGTTCGAGACTGATTTTCCACCTTGCTCTTGATCTCAAAGAGGTTAGATTTGATGTCAGCCGTCAGAAGCCTTGTCCGTTTTATGGCTCTGACGCTAGCTGATGTTTTTTCTTTTTACCAAGCTGCTCAGAAACGGTTCTGCTGCTTTGTGAAGGACTGCAGATTTTTTCTCTTGTGTCTTTTGACAGCTCTTTGCTTTTTACTCGTGTCGGTTACTACATGCTACAATCGGGCAGATTGTGGGGTTCACAGGACTCTTAATTATATTCAACACCCTCAAAACTGGAGCGATTAAATTAGAATGATGAGGGGAGTGTTGTTGATCTACTCTCAGTCTTTCACAGTGGACATGTAGGCATGTTACTGTGTGTATGTAGAAACCTTACAATTCATATTCTTACACTTATTAATACATTAAACGTGTAAATATGATGTGTGTATCTGTGTGTGTGTGGGGGGGAGCCATCCTGGGCCTGTTAAATATTCATATCTAATTAACTAATTGTTTATTTAATTATTCCTAAACAGACTGTTTACCTGAAAGCATGCAGGCTTTTAAAAGTCGATGTATTAAATACTCATTATAATTCACCGTCAGCGCAGGATAAATAAACATGTTTTCATCAACATCGTGCTTTAATGGGCGGATTCACATGAGTGCACGTTAATGTGTTCCTGTGGAAACAAACAGCTCGTCCACGTTTGTCACAACAAGTCAAAGGAGTGGAAGAAGCCCACTGAGTGGGTTTTACCCCTCAAATCCTAACAAAAAAAAAAGAAAATCAGGGACTGGAAGGTTTCACGCTGCGTAGAGAGCAGTGTGGGGTATCAATAGAGTTATTACATATGTTATAACAAACTTTTATTCCACAGATACGTTAGTGGTTCAAACCGTTTAAAATCCACAAAAATAAAGAGTACCGTCACATCAGAAAACAATGCAGGTAAACATGCGTCAGCGCTGGTCTCACTATCTCACCTGCACGGATGTCTTTGGTTAAACTTTATTGCTTTAACTCGTCCTTTTTGTTTTGCCCACAGCAGCATGTTTGTGTGGCACGCCGTGGTGTCCAGGGAGGAAAACGTGTTCCAGTTTCCACTCTGGATTCATAGAGACATAAAAGCACTTTATTAAGATGGGAGCCATTGAAACCTGGTAACAGGTGAAAGCCTGAGGAATTGTCTCTTTTTCCATAAACACACAGCCAGAGGGCTTGTTTGGGCAAGTCTTTTATGAGCTTGCAAATAGCCCTCAATCAGAGGGAGGGTAATATGCTGGGGCATAAAGAGGAGGAAACTCAAGCTCCGGGCTCTAAGGAACTATTGTCAGGCTCAGACAATGGAAAAGCAACATGGGCTGAAAAGGGGAAATTTGAGTCTGAATCTGTTTGAGGTTATTTGGAGATAAGGAATGAACTGCTGCTTTAGCCACCAGGCTGGCCAGAAGCAGCCAGTCACACACTCAGCTTAACATGACACTTCACAACATGATAAACTGCCTCCGTTCTATCAGGACAGGACTTCCAGGCTGTGTGTGTGGGTGTGTAAGTGTGTATGTCTGTGTGTGTGTGTATCTGTGTGTGTTTGTGTGTGTGTGTGTCTATGCGTACGTATGTGTATGTGTATGTGTGTGTGTGTGTCAGTGAGTGTGTGTGTGTGTGTCTTTGTGTGTCTATGCGTACGTATGTGTGTGTGTGAGTGTGTGTATGTTTGTGTCTGTGTGTTTGTGTGTGTCTTTGTGTGTCTGAGTGTCTATGCATATGTGTGTGTGTGTGTGTGTGAGAGAGAGTATAGATGGTGCTTTAGAAGGGAGAGTGTGTAAGTGCTGCAATAAGAAAATAAAAAACATCTTTCTCTCTCTTTAGCAATCCTAAAAGTCCAACCTTCATATTTCTGATGAACTTCCCTGGTCCCATGCTGCTCGCACTTCTTTACTTTGTTCAACACACTTTGGAAAGTTCTCTTCTGTTGTCTTCCACTTTTCTGGGGCCGGGTCGCAGGGGTACCAGCCTCACACGGGAAACCCAGGCTTGTCTAAGCGAAACTGCATCCTCCAGCTCACTTTGTAAGATTTGGAGGATCCTGAGGACCAGCTGTGAGACATATCCTCCAGCAGGTCCGGGACTGCCTCTGGTGGGATGGAACACCTCCACCAGCAAAATAAGGATCCTAACTATATGTCCGATCGACCCCATCTGGCTGCTTTCGACCCAGAGCAGCAACAGTTTTACTCTGAGCTCCTCCCTCTACCTCTGAGAGAGCCCAGTCACCCTGCAGAGGAAGATGATTTCAGTCGCTTGTATTCGCAATCTTGTTTTTTGAGTCGCAGCTGGAGACCATAGGTGAAGGTAGGAACATAGATCCTGGTTACCATGGTGAGGGTAGGAACGTAGATCCTGGTTACCATGGTGAGGGTAGGAACGTAGATCCTGGTTACCATGGTGAGGGTAGAAACATAGATCCTGGTTACCATGGTGAGGGTATGAACGTTAGGGGTGTGCGATACCGCAAGTTTTGGTATCGATCCGATACCAAGTAAACACCAGACCAATATCGCCGATACCGATACCGATATCGATACCGATATTTAAATTTTTTAAATGACTTTTTGCATCAAAGGTGAGCGTCATATATATAATATGACCAAGTATATGTATAAACACAGGTTGGTAGGTAGATCGATAGAAGTGCCCAGTTGCACGCAAACAAATGTTAACTAATGTTAAAGATGATTATGTTGTACTTTTACAGTTAGTATCTACCTGGGTGTTCTCTGAAAAATGGACTGTCGCTGTTAATGAGCGCTGCCTCTGGGAAACAGAAGGGGTCAGGGTTTTCTCCTCCGTTTCTGAAGTTTTTTGGGGGGGTGATTCTTTAATTTGTAGTGTTACCCCTATATTTAACAGCCTTTCTGCACATGGTGCAGGTAGCCTCAAAGTACAGCCACATGCTACTTTTCTTTTTTCCATCTCTCTCTACTTTTACCAACTTGCGTTTTTTTTTGTTTGTTTCTTGGACCCGAGTCGCTGAGTCATGTGACAAGTCAACGCGAAAGAGAGGAGGGGGCGGAGCCGCATATAGGGGCTACACACAGCATTTACGCATGTTTTGCAGACAAATCAGTTAGGTTAATTAAAAAAAAAAAAAAAAAGTGAAAAAACGGAAGCAAAGTGCGAGGGGTAAAACTTCAATCCCAGTATCGATATTGTAGTTGGAGTATCGATCGATATCGATACTAGCATTGGTATCGATATTATCGATATTGGGATCGATCCGCCCACCCCTAATGAACGTAGATCCTGGTTACCATGGTGAGGGTATGAACGTAGATCCTGGTTACCATGGTGAGGGTAGGAATGTAGATCCTGGTTACCACGGTGAGGGTGGGAATGTGGATCCTGGTTACCACGGTGAGGGTGGGAATGTGGATCCTGGTTACCATGGCGAGGGTAGGAACGTAGATCCTGGTTACCATGGTGAGGGTAGGAACGTAGATCCTGGTTACCATGGTGAGGGTAGGAACGTAGATCCTGGTTACCATGGTGAGGGTAGGAATGTAGATCCTGGTTACCACGGTGAGGGTGGGAATGTGGATCCTGGTTACCATGGCGAGGGTAGGAACGTAGATCCTGGTTACCATGGTGAGGGTATGAACGTAGATCCTGGTTACCATGGTGAGCATAGGAACGTAGATCCTGGTTACCATGGTGAGGGTAGGAACGTAGATCCTGGTTACCATGGTGAGGGTATGAACGTAGATCCTGGTTACCATGGTGAGCATAGGAACGTAGATCCTGGTTACCATGGTGAGGGTAGGAACGTAGATCCTGGTTACCATGGTGAGGGTAGGAACGTAGATCCTGGTTTGCTTTGCTTTTTGGCTCAGTTCTTTACCACAACAGACTGTTGGGGCGTCCTGATTGTTCCGGACGCCGCACCGATCCGTCTGTTCATCTCCCGCTCCATCTTTTCCCCACTGTGAACAACACCCCGCGATATTTAAACTCCTCCACTTGGGGCAGGACCCAGTCCCTGACCTGCAGGGAGCGCTCCACCCTTTTCGTCAAGAACCATGGTCTTGGATTTGCAGGCTACCGTTCCCATCCCGTTTCTTTCACACGCTGCATCAATTGGTCAGTGAGAGCTGGAGATCACAGTCTGACGACGCCAACAGGACCACATCAAACCGGATCCCAGCCAAGCCCGAGGGTGGGCCACGAGAGCGAGCGCCTGGTGGCCAGGCTTTTACCTATGGTGCCCGGCCGGGGTATGGTGCCCTGAACAGGGGGCATGGGCCGCCCTTCCAAGGCCAGGCAAGTTTATTTTTTAGCACAATTCATGCAAAACGTAATTTAAAGTGTTTCACAAGACAAAAAAATGCATTAAAATCACAAAACATACAATTAAAACATTATAATAAAGAAATAAAATTAAAACATATAAAAAAAGAGAAATTAATCAAATGCACAGTTAAACAGAACCGTTTTCAGCTTGGATTTAAACATAGTCACAGCAGAGGCCGGTCTCACGGCCTCAGGAAGATTTTCCATGTTTAGTCCTGACTCTAGACACCAGCAGGAGGCCGGTCCCAGAGGTCCTCAGAGTTCTAGATGGTTCATGTTTAGTCCTGACTCTAGACACCAGCAGGAGGCCGGTCCCAGAGGTCCTCAGAGTTCTAGATGGTTCACGTTTAGTCCTGACTCTAGACACCAGCAGGAGGCCGGTCCCAGAGGTCCTCAGAGTTCTAGATGGTTCACGTTTAGTCCTGACTCTAGACACCAGCAGGAGGCCGGTCCCAGAGGTCCTCAGAGTTCTAGATGGTCCATGTTTAGTCCTGACTCTAGACACCAGCAGGAGGCCGGTCCCAGAGGTCCTCAGAGTTCTAGATGGTCCATGTTTAGTCCTGACTCTAGACACCAGCAGGAGGCTGGTCCTAGAGGTCCTCAGAGTTCTAGATGGTCCATGTTTAGTCCTGACTCTAGACACCAGCAGGAGGCCGGTCCCAGAGGTCCTCAGAGTTCTAGATGGTTCATGTTTAGTCCTGACTCTAGACACCAGCAGGAGGCCGGTCCCAGAGGTCCTCAGAGTTCTAGATGGTCCATGTTTAGTCCTGACTCTAGGCACCAGCAGGAGGCCGGTCCCAGAGGTCCTCAGAGTTCTAGATGGTTCATGTTTAGTCCTGACTCTAGACACCAGCAGGAGGCCGGTCCCAGAGGTCCTCAGAGTTCTAGATGGTCCATGTTTAGTCCTGACTCTAGGCACCAGCAGGAGGCCGGTCCCAGAGGTCCTCAGAGTTCTAGATGGTTCATGTTTAGTCCTGACTCTAGACACCAGCAGGAGGCCGGTCCCAGAGGTCCTCAGAGTTCTAGATGGTTCATGAGGTACAAACACATCAGATGTACTTTGGTGCTAGTCCATGGAGGCAGAACAGCTTCAAAATGTATGGACTCACCACCTGTCGGAGGGACCGTAGGGGTCGGTTGATGGAGGAGATGGGCAGCAGCCAACGACGGTGACCCTGGCGCTCAGACCCTCTAAGCTAACTCAGAGACCATCTGGAAATAATTTATAAATATTAGCAAATAAATCACAACTGATTTGGACGTTTTTCGGTCAGCAGAAAAACTTTAAAGCAGTTCATATACAGTATGTATCATATCGTATGTATCAGTTCATATACATACTGTATATGAACGTTAACTAAGCTTAGAGTCTCCAGGAAGGGGAGGGCGGTCCTGTCCCTGTGCGTTGAGCTGACCAGATGAACCAAGTTTTTGCAACGATGGTGGTCTTGGGCCAGCTGTTCGGGTTTCTCGATGGTTGTTGGAGGTTACCCATCGGGTGCCAGGCTATGGCAGTCACCTTCTCAACTGTCTATCCCTTATAGGGTTGCGGATGTCGTAGAGTCCATCCCGGATGATTCAAGACAAGGGGCAGGGTACACCCTGAACGGGTCGCCAGACAGTCACGAGCCACACACAGACAGCCATACACATTTATTCCAAGGGGCAATTTGGCACCAGCCAATCAGCCTAATGTGCATGTGTTTGGAGGGTGGGAGAAAACCCACACATTCATGGGGAGAACACGCAAACTCTACACAGAAAGGACAGTGATTCAAGCCAGGCCCCCTCTACGGGTCTCGAACCCCAACCTTCTTGCTGTGAGGCCACTGTACTAACCGCTACACCATGCTACGCCCACGTTTATAAATAAATAATTTATGTATTTATAAAATCCATCTGTACGTATGTAATAAATAAAATAAATAAATGTGTTTATTTATTTACTTGGAACCTAAAATTGGAACCTTTTTATTTTCAGATGAGGATTATAATAAACTGTCTAGGAGGATGACAGTGTAATCAGATTACTCACAGTAATTTGATTACTAAGTATTCTACTAGACGAGCTGCGACCACAGCCAGAGAAGTGTGTGTGGATCAGAACCAGGCGGTGGTGAAGGGAGGGGGGTCGGGGGGGATTAATCTGGTCTGAAAGGTAGATCTTTGATGGACAGGTGTCCTCTAAACCCACATCACTAATGGATTACTTTATAGCGGCTCATAGAGGGGGGGGCAGGGAGGGGGGGCAGCAGAACCTCACAGCTGGACCCAGAGGACCTGCTGGACAGTCTGTACCGGGCCAGCAGCCTGCAGGCAGAACCCGGTCCCGTTCCAGTTTATGTAGACCCACAGCTGGACTGGGTACCACACATGTGTAAGATACCGCCCCCCGCCCCCCCACCACACACACACACACACACACACACACACACACACACACACACACACACACACACACACACACACACTCCCCAGGAGAACAGCTTTTATTTTCTATCTCATTAGTTTAATGGAATCAATCTCACAGCGCCACCAGGTGGCCGCTTGTCAAACTTAAAGAATACAATAAGTATCATTCAAAAAAAATTAAAGCAGGAGTTTGATTTAAAAAATAATTAATCAAAGCAAAGTTTATTAAACAAAAAACTGATTGAAAAAAATTACAATCGCAGTAAAAAAGAAAAAGTCGGAAAAAAAGTAAGAAAATCCACCCAAAAAAGAAAAAATTAGAAAAATCTGATTAAAAGTTGTTTTAAAAACGAATTAGTCAAAAGGCAGGATTAGGATGGAGGAGGATTGTAACAACCATCCTGTCCAGGTCCAAATGGAAGTCTCTTGGAAACCACTGGACACCAGTACGTTAGAAAGTCTACACCAAGGGTGTCAAACTCATTTCACATCGCAGGCCACGTATGACCTGTAGGTCGACGCCGTGGGCCGGACCAATAAAATGATAGCTTTAAATAACCAAAATATCACACTTCCTTTGTTTTGGTGTCATAAAGGAGCACCAAGACTTTATTAAATTTAACTCAAAATTTATTGAAAACATTTCACAAAATTGTACAAACTTTCAGTAACTGGTTTAAAAACGATAGTAATGAACTTTATGTTTACATGAGATTCATAAAGAAAAACGTTACAAATCCCCACAGTGAGGATTCGTTTTCACAGAGCTGGAGTTTGTTGACCTCATCTGTTCTCAGTTTTTCTTGAAAGCTGTCATATGTTGCGTCATGGTGAGTCTCGTCATGGCCCGAATATTATATTCTTTAAATTTGGAAACTTGTTGCAAACACAACAAGCACAGAGGTTTACGGTGGTGCAGTGGTTAGCACAGTGGCCTCAGAGCAAGAAGGATTTTTCAACTTTCAATTTATCCTGTAGGCCTGATTGAACCTCTTTGTGGGCCGGTTCAGGTCCACAGGCCGTATTTTTGACACCTCTGGTGTACACTGTGTGCTGATTATCTTTGATCATTGTAACCTGCTGCAGATCCCAGCTCTACTTATCTGAGTCTGCTCTTCCTTCTTCCTCCCTCACCTTCTGCCTCTCTGAAAAAAAAACCTGGCTCACGTCCTCAAACTGAACTCCAATAAAACCGAAGTCCTCCTTGTTGGCTCCAAATGCACACTTTCCAAACTTGACTGTTTCTCCAAATTGTCGGCTCCTTAGTTTTCCTCAGGTCAAGAGTCTGACTTAGATTCCATTAAGGATGGATCTAAGTCAGATCTATCCAAGAGCCTGCTCTGAAGAAATCCATGAATACATCGTGGAGCCCCACATTTTTGGTTTGATTTTAATAATTGTTCTTTCTGTTTTACGTTTTGTGTCTTGTAAAATATTCTTGATAGTTTTTAAAGTCTGTAAATAATTATGATTATAATTATTACTTCTAGGTACCAGGAAACGCTGAGCACAGCCCACTGACCATGTGGGTCACTCAGTTTTAAATGATTGTGATGTTTTTCTGTTTCTCTGAAGGATGCTTCACACTTTCTGTTTGATACTTTGTAATGTCATTTTAGCAGCTGCATGTTTGTCTGGCGGATCCTTCCTCATCATGTCGTTATCTGCACGGCGCAGTGTGAACTTAGAATCAGACACACATCTCTTTATACTGTCCACATCCTCTTATTTTCTGCTTTCCAGCAACAAAGATCTTTTTTTTTTCTCAAATTGATGACAATATTAATCTGCTTAATCAGGTAGAACAGCCTGCTGGAGTGTTTCCTAAACACAGGTTACAGGAATCTAAAAACCTTGAGATACAAACAATCCAGAAAAACCAGAGCAGGGATCTTTATGAGACTTAATTTCCATTTGCAGAATAACTTTGGAACATATTGTACGTGTGTGTTGGTTTAGATGTTGTCAGGTTGGGAAGTCAGACTGTTTCCTTGGAAACCAGTCTGCACTAACTGAGCCATAAAGGGGTCTGTATCCCCCTCCCAGCCTGTCACCCCATCCCCCTGTCCCCCTACCTTTCCATTTGTGGCCCTCAGCTCACTATGGCACCCATCTGGCCCCCAGCCCCATTTCAACCCCATTCCACCCATCTTCTCCTTTCATCCCGGGAGTCAGGATTACGGTCTTTTATGTCCAGATTATCTGGTAGGATTGTAAGGACCGTCCATGCCGGATTTACTCTTAGGACAAGAATTCCTGGACAAAGGACGAGCATGTTGAGACTTTTTCACAATAAAAGGGTAAATTAATGAAAAGTTTTATTTTAAAACCTTCTGACCGACACGCACCCATCAGCATGTCCAAACATCCCAGAAAACAACACCTGAGTGTTGCCATGGCATCGAACCTGTCTCTGAGTGATTTTACCGTGTGTGTGAGCATTAACGCTGAGTTTCCAACGATAGAAAAGAAGCAGCTGACCTGCAGCCTGGTGTGTGTGCAGGGCTGCAGAGTGGTCCGGCCTCAGTGTCCATTCAGCCCGTATCTGACATGGTGCTTGGCCTTGAAGTCTGTGTTTTCTCTGAGGGCTTTGTTTACGGATGGCGGACAGCAGATCCGTAGCGACATGTTTTATCTCCTCCAGCCTGGCTCCCATTAAATGGATGGACTCCTTTCAGCTCCTTCCCTTTCAGGCGGGGGTGGGTTGGGGGGTGGATACATTAAAAGATCTTACAGGCTAAGATGGTGCATCAGGGTAGTGCACTCCACCCGTCTTTTTCTTCCTTTCTCTCCCGAGCAGAGATGAAACGCGCCTCCTGCTAATGATGCTGCTTTTATCCTCCTGCACAAGCAAACATCCTCTCAGCGCTCACCAGCAACTTTCAAAAATACATGTCTGCTCCTGGGGACGGATCCGTGCAACCACAAATAAAACCCAACGTTCTACTGAGAATAAAATCTAATGTTCTACTGGAATAAAATCTAATGTTCTACTGGAATAAAATCTAATGTTCTACAGGGAATAAAATATAATGTTCTACTGGAATAAAATCTAACGTTCTTGGATTGATTGAGAGCTTTTATTTTTAGTGACAGACTCAGGTTCAGGCCCTGCGACAGACTGGCACCCTGTTTGGGGTGCACCCTGCCTCTCTACTGAAAGCAGCCAGGAAAGAATCCTGCACCCACCCCACAAACCCATCAGGGATGAGTGGTTCAGAAAACAAAACTCAGGCTCAGGACAGATTTTCTCATGTTCTTTTTGCTGGTGTCAGAACCAGGAGAACGTAACGGAGCCGTGAATCAGGCCAGGAGGTAGTAGGGGTTATTTTTCCAGTGACTAATCAGCCAGACGTGCATGTTTTTTTGGGGGGATAGAGGAACCCCACATAGATGGGGAGAAGATGCAAACTCAGAGAGATAAGCCAGTGTTCAAACCAGCAACCTTCTCTGAGCTCTGGAACTCAAACCTATCGTCTTTATGAGTGACGTCCAGATATACCAGTTTGTTTTTCTGTAGCTGTGAGCGGTAGGAGGCGATGAAGGGTGGGGGTCTGGTTCTGGGGCCTGCGGAGTGAGAGTGGAGGTGCGGGGGGATTTGTGGAATGAGTCCGATCAGAGTCTGATGATATGCTGTCCTAATCGTCCCCCCAGTCCAGCTCTGGATTGACTGGAAAATGAGTGTGGGCTGTCAGAGGGAAATTATATGTGAGGAATGTGTGGTCGTGCTGGCGTGGGGGTGTCCCACCCCCATTAAAACTGTGTCAGAGGCAGGATGATGGCGAGGTGATTTTCTTTGCAGAAATGATGGAATAAATACTTTGACAGGTCCAACTGAGCCCAATATTGCTACAAATATCTGACATGAAATCTACTGGCAGAGCAGTAATTCCTGTGAGATTACCAGTTCTCTGCTGGAATATTAAACAAGCTGGATCAGTCAGTCAGCGTGAGAAGCTCATCCATGCACGACTACTCATTATAACACCTCTGCTCTCACCTGGGAAGGACAACAGTCTGAATGCTTCCTCAGTGTCAAATCATCAACAATCTGATTTTAGGGGAACAGAGTTTAAGACCAACTGGAATAAACAAGAAAAACTACTTTATTATCAAGACATTTCCAATGACGGAGTGACGGTACAGAAGAACTACCATCCAATGAACCCCATCTCTTAAAGACCCTGGTACAGGTGAACCCAATCGGTTCATTTCTGAGCTCTGTTTTATCCACCGATGTGACTGAAACTCATTTGGCCGGTGGGAATGGAGCTCGGTGAGTCTAAGGAGCAGGTTCCTCACTTAAAGTGATATGGCTTTTTATTGGGCGAGGGGCTATATTTAAGCCAGAGTCTGATATTTCCCTGTGGTGGATAAAACATTAATCCCAGGCCGGGTATCTTAAAGCAGAAGATCACACTAATGGCATCGGCAGATCAGGGTTACACACTTAAGAGGATAAATCATCCATCACTTCCTCTGTAAAAAGGACAGAAAACATGCACTTCCCTGCTCAGAGCCTAACAAATAAAGAGGACAGTATCAGTGCGAGCCTTGGGTCTGACTCACAACAACTCATCAATAAGCCACAGCCCTCCCCCGTCCCTCTAAGTGAGTATAGGGTATCCAGCAGCACCAAGGTTGGCGCCAGTCTCCGTCCTCTCTGCACAAAACTCCACAATTAATTACAGAGCAATGAAACAAAGTTCCACAGATCAGTGCCACACTCGCTTCAGGTATTGGTCCAGATTTAAGTTCCCGGAACCAAAGTTTGTTGTTCCTGATGTGATGCTGCAGAGAAACGTCAGACAAGACAGACCAACAAAATCCAGAAGTCATAAGAACTGAGTCTGGTTCACCCACCGGGACGCCATCTAACACATAAATGATTCAGAGATACAAGGTCCCACGCCGAGGTGTCCAGACTGCCTCCCCATGGATGAAGTGTTTGTGCAATTAAAGACGCCTTTCAAGTATTGCTTCTAACAGACGGATTGTTCTAGATTTACAGCAGTTAATTAAGATCATCTTCCAGTTCCAGGATCACTACCACCTGACCAATTTATCTGGTTTTTATTTAACTTTTGTAAATGGTAGATTTTCCTTAATGAAAAACGGTGAATGGCTTTCGTCTCTGCTGAGTGTTTTCTGGACGTACGGCAGAAACTTTAAGATTTAGTCAACATCTTTTTTTTAAATAAATAAAAGGGGGTGGTGTGAAATATAGTTGGACGACATGCCAAGGTGTGGATTGGAGTTTTTCACAGCGTTTCAAAACTGTGTTCCTGAACAATTACAGTAATTTATCTGTTTCTGTAAAAATCCATTAAGTAAGAAGAATTCTGTTTTTCTAATGATCTGATGTTTATTTTTATCATTAAATAGTTCTTTATCACAACAAAATAACATCAGGCCTGTTGATTCCTCCTGTTTGGATCAGATGTTTTCACTGATCCACAAAGCTGGCGACCTCTGACGTCCCAGTCTGGCCAGCAACACGTAAAAGGTCTGTGATGACCAGGTCTCTCCACCTCTCTTCTTCTGCTTCTCATTTCCACAGCTTGTTTCCAGGATGTGTGCCTTTGTGTCCCCGCAGCCTCTCCTGTCCCTTTGAAGCAGATGCAGCAAAATTAAGAAATTGCCGTACTTTGCTCTTATTTTCTGTCCTATTTTCAGTGAAATTAGATGAGGAGCGCTGCCATGAGGACCTTCCTCTTCAGAGATCAAAAAGTCCAAATCCAGTCGTCTCAGGTCGTTTCTCAATATTTATACATACTTAAGGTGACATTAAAGCAGCAGAAAATATACTTTCATCAAGACACACACAAACACACACACACACACACCCACACAAACACACACCAGGGAGTTACTACTTCATGATGGTGGAGGGGTTTGTGTCTGACTGTGGTTGTGGGAGCAATGCGGGGCTTCCTGCTTCTGGAAAACAGGTCTTACGGGAGGAGTCTAGCCGGGTTCAGACCTGGCATGGGACATGAGTTCTTCTTTCAGTTGATGAACCACATGCAGAACAGGTTTAGGGGAAGAAGGAGATGACCAGCAGGAAGCTGCAGGGACCCTGGAGGTCCAGTGCCTACAGAAGCTGTCTGTTAGAATATGGAACCTCTCTGGCAGGAAAGGCGCTGGAGTGCAAAGTTGAGCATTTACAACTAGATACACACAGCTTGGGCTCTGGAAACAGTCTTCCTTAGGAAGTTGACTCCAGTGAGAAGCACCGAGCTGGCAAGGGCACAGTTATCACCCTGCCCATGACTTTCAGGTAGGGGGGGGTCAGGTACTTGTTGTTTGTTGCCACGCACTGAACAGCAGTGTCTACCATTGAACCTCTGAATTGGCAGATCAGGGTGGGGGATACCAGATGGTGTGCCCCAACCACAGAGGGATCATACTCCTCCGCCTTCCTGGGAAGGTCTACTCAGGGGTGCTGGAGAGGATGGTCCATCTCAGATTGAGGAGGAGTAGTGTGGTTTTAGTCCTGGATGTTGAAGCACAGAGGACCATGAACCAACCAGTCTACATGTGTTTTCTAGATCTAGACCAGTGGTTATTCAAACAGAGTTAGCATCCAGAATCTTTGAACTTTATAAAGGAGTTGAGACAGGCTCTTGGTGGGCAGGAGAAGCTTCCAGATGACTGGACAACTACAGCTAATGCGATCAGGGAGACAGGCAAGAGAGTACTTGGTGTGTCATCTGGAAGGAAGATAGATAGATAGATAGATAGATAGATAGATAGATAGATAGATAGATAGATAGATAGATAGATAGATAGATAGATAGATAGATAGATAGATAGATAGATAGATAGATAGATAGATAGATAGATAGAGAGACATGGTGGTGGAATGAGGAGGTGCAGGATTGTATCAAAAGAAAGAGGCTGGCTAAGAAGAAGTGGGACACTGAGAGGACTGAAGAGAATAGGCAAGGATACAGGGAGATACAGCGTAAGGTTAAAGTAGAGGTGGCAAAGGCAAAACAAGCAGCCTATGATGACCTATACGCTAGGCTGAACAGCAAGGAGGGAGAGATGGACCTATACAGGTTGGCAAGACAGAGAGACAAAGATGGGAAGGATGTGCAGCAAGTTAGGGTGATTAAACACAGGAATGGATGTCGTTTGACAGATACCAGTAATGTGATGGGAAGATGGAAAGAGTACTTTGAAGAGTTGAAGAATGAAGAAAATGAAAGAGAACAAAGAGTAGAAGATGTTACCATAGTGGACCTGAAAGTGGCTAGGATCAGTAAGGTAGAAATAAAGAGAGCACTGAAGAGGATGAAGAGTGGAAAGGCTCTGGGTCCTGATGATATCCCTGTAGAAGTATGGAAGTGTTTAGGTGAGGTGGCAGTAGAGTTTCTGACTGGGCTGTTTAACAGGATATTAGAAAGTGAGAAGATGCCTGATGAATGGAGGAGAAGTGTGCTGGTTCCTATTTTTAAGAACAAGGGAGATGTGCAGAGTTGTGGTAACTACAGAGGAATTAAACTGATCAGCCATACGATGAAGTTATGGGAAAAAGTTGTTGAAGGTAGGCTAAGGTCTGCAATAAGAATTTGTGAGCAGCAGTATGGTTTTATGCCTAAAAAGAGCACTACAGATGCAGTATTTGCCTTGAGGATGCTGATAGAGAAGTACAGAGAAGGCCAGAGGGAGCTGCACTGTGTCTTTGTGGATCTAGAGAAAGCGTACGACAGGGTACCTAGAGAAGAACTATGGTATTGTATGAGGAAGTCTGGTGTGACAGAGAAGTATGTTAGAGCGGTGCAGGACATGTATGAGGGCTGTAAGACAGTGGTGAGGCGTGCTGTAGGTGAGACCGAGGAGTTCAGTGTGGGGGTGGGACTGCACCAAGGATCTGCTCTGAGCCCTTTGCTGTTTGCTGTGGTGATGGACAGGCTGACAGACGAGGTCAGACAGGAATCCCCATGGACAATGATGTTTGCAGATGACATCGTGATCTGTAGTGAGAGGAGGGAAGAGGTGGAGGAAAAGCTGCAGAGGTGGAGGTTTGCACTAGAGAGAAGAGGAATGAAGATTAGTCAGAGTAAGACAGAGTACATGTGTGTGAATGAGAGGGATCCAAATGGAAAAGTGAGGTTACAGGGAGAAGAGATAAAGAAGGTGGAAGATTTTAAGTATCTAGGATCAACAGTCCAGAGCAATGGAGAGTGTGGAAAGGAGGTGAAGAAGCGTGTTCAAGAAGGCTGTAACGGGTGGAGAAATGTATCAGGTGTGATGTGTGATAGAAGAGTTTCAGCTAAAATGAAAGGAAAAGTGTACAAAACCGTGGTGAGAGCGGCATGCTGATTGGTCTAGAGACAGTGTGGTGAGAGCGGCCATGCTGATTGGTCTAGAGATAGTGGCACTGAGAGAAAGACAGGAAACAGGGATGTTTGTATCAGAGATGAAGATGCTGAGGATCTCTCTGGGAGTGACCAGGATGGACAGGATCAGAGGAACAGCACATGTTAGAGGTTTTAAAGTCAGAGAGGTCAGACTGAGATGGTTTGGACATGTGCAGAGGAGAGAGAGTACATCAGAAGAAGGATGCTGGATTTGGAACCATCAGGAAAGAGGACTAGAGGTAGGCTTAAGAGGAGGTTCATGGATACAGTGAAGGAAGACATGAAGATAGTTGGTGTGACCAAAGAGGATGCAGCAGATAGGGTTAGATGGAAGAAACTGACTTGCTGTGGCGCCCCCTAAAGGGAAAAGCCGAAAGAAGAAGAAGAAGTTAGCATCCAGAATCACTTCTTTTGTTGGCAGGTGAAGAGGTTGTCCCAAACACGGGTTTTATCCCAGAATCAAACATCTGCTGATCCTTAGACTTCTAGAAATCTTCTTTTTTTAAACATTCCTGTTGGACTGATGAGTTTGGAATTAATGATCCAGAAAGTTTCATCCATCAGACTTTTTTAAATTATCTGTGAAGCATAAAGAATGCTTTAGTCTAAAGTGTGTCAGTGTTAGTGACTGTCTGCTGGGCTGGAAAATGGACAATTTAGTTCTCTGTGAGCAAAGAAGAGACTCACACCTCTTCCTCTGCTGGATTAACCAGCCCGTGGCCTGAAAGCATCGATCAAACACCGTGTCTCTGCTCATCACCATCAAACACACGTGTGCAGAGTCTAAATGATTTGTTCCTGCCGCTCACTTCCTGCAGCAACTACACTTCCCGTCATCCATCCATCATGCTAAATGCACTGTAGTTACGTTCCTGCAGAGCACCCCAAAGCGCTGTGCAAGGTACCTCACATTCACACCACATGGCAGGAGCTGCTCACCATCAGGAACAAACTGTTGTCTTACTCAAAGGACACGAGCTCCTGAGCTGGAGATCTGACCTGTGACCTTCCGGTTGTAAGGCAACGCCCCGTCATCCCCTCCATCATTCCTTCATCGCTGTTCCACCATCCTTTCACCCCTCCTTCCATCATCCAAGCAGGTGAGATTTACCAATAGGTAGAGACTAATATCCCCCACCCACACCCCCCGCGCTCCCCATCTCCTCCTCTGAGGCTGAATAAACACGCAGCAGCTGCTCCTACATCTTCAGGTGCTTGTGGACCTGCCAGAAAGGAACCAGCGTCTTTCTGTTGCCGTGCTGCTACGCAACCTTTCACCTTAATGGCATCCTGACACATCCTGCTTTCCTACTGCAAATATTTGTCCAAATGTGCGCACCATTACCCAGACAGCCTGGATACACAGTCAGAGCATCAGGGACCGAAAGAAACACTTCTATCTGTCCTACGTGGACCATCACACCTGTCCATCACACCTGTCCACCATGAACCATGGACCATCATGGTTCTGCCCGTCTAGGACCATCGTCCCTCTCCCTGGGAGTCCTGTTGTCCAGCTGAAGTTGGAAGTGTTCTACACTGGGGACCAGATGCTGGTCCATGTGCCCCTCCTCAGTAATCCCGTGTGTAGCCAGCATTAAAAATTGGATTGAGACGGATGAGATTAGATTATTTCTGGAGGATTTATAAAATGTAAAAGCCTCGTTTAGGCTTTAAGTTAATCTGCTTTGACTCTGCAGGCATGAAGCCAGATGCCAGATTCACTTTGTAAAAGGGGGTTGTCCTTTTTGTTGTGGAAGAGGATTTACAACAGAAACATGCTTGTTTATACAACGTTCTCCATCATAAAGACACGCATGAGAAGAAAAAAAACATATGAGGAAAGAAAACACTACATGAACGGAACAAGGCCGTTCATTGGTTCTTTACAGTCTCAGCAGGTGTGAATGATTCTTTCTATAAAACACATGAACAGGTGGTCCACAGTGGCGGACCCCATCAGGCCTTTAGTAGTGCTCCATCCACATCCATCTGTACCTCAGTAACTAGTTAATGTTGATAGACCCCCCCCCTACTAACAGCCCAGCCTGTCTGTCATTCGGGTGAAGTATTCTACACCTGTCCTGTCCCACACACTTGCAGATCTTTACTTTGTTCAAAACTGTTTGAAATGTCCATCTAATAAAGTAATAAATTAAATAAAGTAATTCAACCCTCAAATTTATTTGTTCTATAAAATTTACAGAACATTTATTTGTTGTTTGCTGATTAAAAAAAGTTATGCAGCAACAAAATAATTTATCCATTCATGTACTGATGAAACATCAGCACATGATCAACAGGTACTGATGCTGTTTGGTTGAATGGATGGTGGGATACTTGGATGGGTGGATGGAGGTATAGGTGGGTTGATGGTGAAGGAATGATGGATGAATGGAGGGATGATGGAAGGTGGGATAAATGATGGCTGATGGAGGAACGGCAGGAAGTGGTTGTGGGAAAAATGAAAGTGTGTTTTTAATCTTTTCAGGATGAATCTAAGCAGCTTTTTTTCAGGCTGATATGAGACGTGGATAAAAACACTTTGTGCCTCTAATCCTCTCTCTGCTATACTGGTTAGCAGATGGAGGGGGGTCAGCTGCACCCCCACCCACAGCAGGTCACCCCTGTTTACTGTCTGTCCTCATCTGTCCATCACACACAGAAACTAAACCTGGCCTTTCAGACTCCTTTTCTAGGAGGAAAAGCCAGGAAACAGGACCAGGAAACAGGACCAGGAAACAGGTCCAGGATCTTTTCTCCTGCAGATGTCCTCCTGCCACCTGCTGGTTGGAAGGTGCTCTTGATGATTTCTTCATCAGAAGCTTTGAGTTTCTCTGGTTTCCTGGTTCTCATTGATTGTTTAATTAGTCTATTAATTAGTGAGTATTTAGTGGGCATCGGGCGGGTCAATAGGCTGACCTTGCCCATGTTTACACTGCAGACTAATGAGATGTGACCATGTGGTCCCCTGATAGCGGCCATGTCATGTCCGTCAGAGCACGGCTAATGCCACATGACACCAAACATAATGCAGCAACTAGATCCAGACTAATGGCCCGGGAGCAGGGCTCTGTCAAAACTCTGCTGTGCACTGTGGGATAATGCAGACCCTGCAGCGGACCCCCCCACCCCTACCCCCCATGCAGCCAACCATACTAAAAACCATTTTTCTTTTTAATTAATCACGTCAATACGATGGCCGGCCGCCCGGCCGCCCGGCCGGGTCAGCCATCACGCTTAAACTCAAATCAATGGATTGAGAGCACAAAGAGCAGGAAAAGTCCTGAAGGTTGGCGCTGCCCCAAATAATCTGGCCTGGGGGTGCAGGTGGCCCAGAAAGCTCCTGCTGAGATTAACGTTAAAAAAAAAAAAAAAAATTCTACTAAGAATAAAATCTAATGTTCTACTGGGAATAAAACCTGATCCACTGGGAATAAAACCTGATCCACTGGGAATTAGCTTGTTAATAGATTTTAAATATTATTTGTTTTATTTCTGACTTTCACATTATTCACTTTGGGTTTTTTTATTATTCGTTTTATTTTTTATTATTCCTTTTTTTTTAAATTATTATTTCTTATATTTTTATTATTATTCCTTTTAGTTTATTTTTTTATTCCTTATTTTTTTATTATTATTCCTTTTAGTTTTATTATTATACTATAATAATAAAATATATATTATATTATTCTATATTATGGTTATTTGAATTGAATTGAATTATTATTTTATTATTGCTTCTTTTTTGTTCAGTATTTTTTTTTGTTCAGTATTTTTTTTAGATACAGTCCCTTGCTCCATCCTCTCGCTCCTGCTGTAAACACATTTTTCACACGTATAGAATCAATAAAAACCTTCTTCTTCTGAATAAAATCTAATGTTCTTCTGGGACTCAAACAGGATGTTTCTGTGTTTTTCAGGGAGATTATTTGGTTTTAAAGAGAGAGCACAGAGTGATCCTCTACTGCCCTCATTTGGCTCTTTCTGTGAACAACAACAAAAAAAAGCAGCATTTTGTTTTTACTTCTATTTTGTGTGAAAATAAGCTTATTGAAGTAAAACATAAAAGAATAATTTCTGATCAGCAAACTGTTTAAATGTGGAGTTTATTTTATTGATGAGGTCATGATCCTTACCGGCGACCTGTTCGGGGTGTACTCTGCTCTTCGTCTTAAACTGGCCGGGATGGGCTCCGGGGACTGCCGGAGCCCCGAAAGGAATAGACGGATAAGAAGATGACTGACTGACTGTCCTTATTGATTTTCAATCCATAAACAAACTGATCAAAAAATCTGGATCTGTGATTGGCTGACCCCTCTCCTGGTAGAAGAGGGACAGAATGAAGGTGTAACGGACTGCCGGTTCAGGACCGGGCGGGGAGCGCCAGGAGAGCAGAGGCAGGCACAGACCATAAAAATGATTTATTTATCAAAAATATATTAAAATGTCAGTCTTTAAAAGAGTTCACATGTTGGGGCTCAGCCCACCTGCACCCTCTCAGGCTCACTCGTTGACCCAGTGGGATCCGTGATGAACACCCTGCCTCTCTTTTCAGGGCGAGCCCCGTCCCTCACTGCCCCACCAGCTCATAGTTCTCCAGGAAGGCTCCCCACTGTGTGTCTCTCCGCTGCCTCCTCTCCTGTTCCCCCAGCTGCCCCTTATAAAACCATCAGGGACTGCACCGCTTCTTAGAAACAAGTGAAGTAAATAAAATAAATAAAACATGCAGAATAAACTATGAAAAGCTGGTAAAACTGATGTCAGTTATGTTGAACCCCTCCGCTGAGAGGGTCCATCCCTCCCAACACCTCCATGAACCTGTGGACCATCTGAGGAGCAGCTCCAGTCACAGACTCCTGCAACCCCGCTGCTCACAGGAACGGTACAGTAGATCAGAGTCTGGAGGGAGTTTCCGGTTCCTCTGTTTGTTCTGCAGCACTTAAATTTCTTCACAGATCAATATTTTAATTAAAATAAAGCATCAAATGAGCAAAATGAAGGTATCGTCTTTTATAAAAAAAAAATAATAGCGCCCCCTCTTGGGACCGTGTTTGAACAGAACGTGTGTGTGCTGCTTGGTTGAAATGTGGGCGTGTCAGAGAACAAAAGGCAGCGCAAAGACCGAACCTGACCAGGACCCTGACCCAGTTTTCTAAAAAAAAAAAACAGGTCAGGAATGTTTTTAATGTAACATCAGGATTTAAAGAGAAATAAAAAGCTCTGCTTTCATGAGGAGTGTTAGTGACACACCCCCGAAACATGGTGTGTGTACAGGATGAGAGCAGAGTGACGTCACTGATCAGACCGGACAGGTGAGTCTGCCCGGATAGCTGAGCTGAACAGGACGCGCGCCTTAGACACAGGTAAGAAAACTCCGTCCGAACCTTCAGACCTGACAGAGACTTCCTCCTCCATGTGTTCCTGGTTCTCTATCTGGTCCTGATCCTGGTCTTGGTCCTCCTTCTCTATCTGGTCCAGATTCTGGTCCTGGTCCTGGTTCTCTATCTGGTCCTGGTCCTGGTTCTCTATCTGGTTCTGGTTCTCTATCTGGTCCTGGTCCTGGTTCTCTATCTGGTCCTGGTTCTCTATCTGGTTCTGGTTCTCTATCTGGTCCTGGTCCTGGTTCTCTATCTGGTCCTGGTTCTGGTTCTCTATCTGGTCCTGGTTCTCTATCTGGTCCTGGTCCTGGTTCTCTATCTGGTCCTGGTTCTCTATCTGGTTCTGGTTCTCTATCTGGTCCTGGTCCTGGTTCTCTATCTGGTCCTGGTTCTGGTTTTCTATTTTCTCTTCATTTTTTTAACCCTGAAGTAAAAATAAATAATCCACATAAAACCGTGTGTCTGTGTGTCTGTGTGTGTGTCTCTGTGTGTGTATGTGTGTGTGTGTCTGTGTGTGTCTGTGTGTGTGTGTGTGTCTGTGTGTGTGTGTCTGTGCGTGTGTCTCTGTGTGTGTGTGTCTGTGTGTGTGTGTCTCTGTGTGTGTGTGTGTGTGTGTGTGTGTGTGTGTGTCTCTGTGTGTGTCTCTGTGTGTGTGTGTGTCTGTGTGTGTGTGTCTGTGCGTGTGTCTCTGTGTGTGTGTGTCTGTGTGTGTGTGTCTCTGTGTGTGTGTGTGTGTGTGTGTGTGTGTGTGTGTGTGTCTGTGTGTGTGTCTCTGTGTGTGTATGTGTGTGTGTGTCTGTGTGTGTCTGTGTGTGTGTGTGTGTCTGTGTGTGTGTGTCTGTGCGTGTGTCTCTGTGTGTGTGTGTCTGTGTGTGTGTGTCTCTGTGTGTGTGTGTGTGTGTGTGTGTGTGTCTCTGTGTGTGTCTCTGTGTGTGTGTGTGTCTGTGTGTGTGTGTGTGTCTGTGTGTGTGTGTGTGTGTGTGTGTATGTGTCACTGTGTGTGTGTGTGTCTCTGTGTGTGTGTCTGTGTGTGTCTGTGTGTGTGTCTGTGTGCGTGTGTCTCTGTGTGTGTGTGTGTCTGTGTGTGTGTGTCTCTGTGTGTGTGTGTGTGTCTGTGCGTGTGTCTGTGCGTGTCTCTGTGTGTGTGTGTCTGTGCGTGTGTCTCTGTGTGTGTGTCTCTGTGTGTGTCTGTGTGTGTGTGTGTGTGTGTGTGCGTGCGTGCGTGCGTGTGTGTTTATGTTTCTGTGTGTTTTGCAGACCCTCCCTCAGGAATGAGTTCTGCGACCCGCTTTGACCGGGTGAGGGTTGAACCCCTCTATGATCAGGTCCCTGAGGACTCCGTGTGGCCGGACCCTCCCCCCTCCATGCAGGGCGGGATGTCGGCCACCAGCCTGGACCCTCTGCCGCCCCCGCCCTTACCGGTGCAGGCAGCAGTGGGACTGGAACCGGACTGCGACGCCATGGACATTAAACCCGTTCATCGCTTCGTTCCAGATTCTGTCAAAAACTTTTTCCGTGGAAGCAGTGGGACCCGGAGCAGCAAAGGGGGGTCCATCCCTCCCCAGCCTGACTCTCCCACCCTCTCATTCAGAAAGAGCCAGACCACGGCGGGGGTTCCTTGCTCACCTCCTCACTCTGCACCCCCGTCTCCATCACTCCCCGGCTCCTTCAGAGATCAGAAGGACGGGTTGCTGCTGGGGGCCGAAGCGCAGGACCTGGCCTCAGTAGGTCTCAGTAACGTGTCATCACGGAGCTACCAGGAGCGGGTGGAGGAGTACCACCAGCGTTATGCCTATATGAAGTCCTGGGCGGGGCTGCTGAGGATCCTGGGGGGCATCCAGCTGCTTTTGGGGGCTGCCGTCTTCGCCTGCGTCTGCGCTTACATTCATAAGGACAATGAGTGGTACAACATGTACGGATACTCCTCCCCTCAGCTCTATCCAGGAATGGGGGGCAGTCTCTACTCCGGCCCAAAGACACCGTTTGTCTTGGTGGTGGCAGGTTTGGCCTGGATCCTCACGGTCATTCTGCTGGCCCTCGGTATGACCATGTACTACAGAACAATTCTGCTGGACTCGTCCTGGTGGCCCCTCACAGAGTGTTCCATCAACCTGCTGTTGGCCTGCTTCTACATGGCTGCGGCCATCATCTACGTAAGGGACACCACGCGAGGCGGCCTCTGCAACATGCCTGTCTTCAACAATCCCGTAAATGGTATATTCTGCCGGACTGAGGCCGGCCAGACAGCGGCCATCATCTTCCTCTTCATCACTATGGTACTCTACTTCATCGGTGCAGCAGTGTGTCTGAAACTGTGGCGGCACGAAGCAGCTCGTATGAGGAGAGAAGAACTTGCTCAGGAGGTCTGATTCATTTTCTCTGAATACCAAAACCACATTTATTCTGATCCAAAACTTTCCAAAATAACTCACAAATTTACTCACATTAGCTTTAAAAAAGTGACCCTGCCACATTCGGTGGCAGGATCGAAGTACCAGAGCCAGGTGTGATGTCATAGAGATCATCTTCCAGATGTAGTCAGTCAAAACAAAGAAAATAAAGACAGGATTTAAAGAGTAGATAAAATATCTCAATCTTGTATGGTTGAGCAGATAATGAAGATCAGATATACGTGTATTTGTCATTTTTACTTTCCAGAAATCGGATAAAACAAAATAATTAAGAACTCGGATGAAAAATCGTTAGCTGGTTCTTAAAAATACTGATTTCCATTAAAGTTTAATTTGCACACGTCTTTTCGCTCCAGTTGTTTCTTTTTTAAACTTACTTTCAGGGAGGATTGATTTTAAATTTAAAACACTGAACAGCTTTTGTAATTGAATAATTTCATCAATCATTTTATTTATTTAGAAGATTTAGTGTTTTAATTCCATCCATCAGGATTTCTCTTAATTATAATCATGTTCATTTTTCTTAATTATCGTCTGATGTTTCAGTAGATTTACTGTTTATTAATACAACATGAAATGTACATAAAAAAATTTCTCCGGTTTCATACCCGGGGTTTTACACCTGGGGTTTTATACCCGCAGTTTTATACCCGGGTATCATACCCGGGGTTTCATACCCGGGGTCTCATACCCGGGGTCTCATACCCGGGGTTTTATACCCGGGTCTGATACCCGGGGTTTTATACCCGCGGGTTTATACCCAGAGAAATTGTGTTCTAGAATTTCAGGAAAATTCCCAAAAACGATTCAGGAAAAACAAAAACTTTTGAGAACTAAAAAGAAAACAAATCAGTGAAAAACTTAAATGTAAATAAATATGCTGCAAAATGTTTTAATTAGAAGTAAATATATTCCTATTGATACGTGTCTAAATGTACAGTCTTTAAAATCTAGGGATAACAGCTTAAAACAGCCTGGTCATGTTGATACCCGGGTATCTGATAAACAAACATGTAACCCTTAGTTCCCACAAGCAAGCAATGAAAGAGGAAGTGTGTCCAACACTGCAAACTAACTATATTTCTTCTTTCAGATGAAGACCGTGGCCTCCTCAGTGCCTCTGCCGTTAGTAAGTCTGCCCCTCGTCCTGCATCGGCTCTGCTCCTTTTCTATTTGCTATGTCTCTGTTCTTCACATTTTACTTTTCCTCTGGTAGCTCGATGCAGCGTCCCGGAGCTCGCAACAAACCCCTCTTCCAACTTTGCAACCGGACATCATGGATACTCCTGGTCAACCCACTTCTTCTGCCAGGATGCTAGTCCAACCAGAGATCCTGCATGGCCACATCCCTGCAGGATACATTCCCAAACCTATCATCATCGCTGATTATATACCGTACGTTCATTCACACGTTTAGGAAGTCCAAAGAGAATGAGTGCTTAGAGTACAGCAGCCCGGCTAACTGAGGTCCAGACCTCGTTAGTATCTGGAACAGTGCCCATCACTCAAACAGGAAAAGTAGAGGAAGTTAGTGAACAGCTTTAAAGAAAAGCAAGAAGTGGAAAAATGTTAAATTAATGATAAAAAAGGAGGTTAAAAAATAATGGTGCTTTATTCATCCTCATGGGGAAATTACATTTGCTGTGGTGCAAGGCACAGCAAAGTGGTGGGGGCAACTAGAGGGTTAGGTGTCCACTCTAGGAACACCTAGGCATGAGCTCACCAGGAATCAAACCGGCAACTTCTTGATTAAAAGACAGCAATTCTACAACGAAGCTACGGCCCCCTTAAACCAGAGCATAGTGTCCCAGTGCACCGTACTTCCCCCAGTAAATAAAACCAGCACAGCGTCCCAGTGCATCATAGTGGCCATACCAGCCTGTCGATGCCTGATCCCGTCAGACCTCAGAAGCTAAGCATGCTAGGTCTGCGGTCTACCATCCCGGGCTGTACTTGGATGGGACACCGCTGGAACCCCTGGTACTACGGTGGGACGGACGTTAAGAAAAGAAATTGTGGCCGTGTCCGAGAGCAAGACACTTCACCCATGTTTTCTAGTCTGGATCTGGTGTGTGTGTGATTGGTTGGTGATGATCAGTCTGGATCTGGTGTGTGTGTGATTGGTTGGTGATGGTCAGTCTGGATCTGGTGTGTGTGTGATTGGTTGGTGATGATCAGTCTGGATCTGGTGTGTGTGTGATTGGTTGGTGATGATCAGTCTGGATCTGGTGTGTGTGTGATTGGTTGGTGATGGTCAGTCTGGATCTGGTGTGTGTGTGATTGGTTGGTGATGATCAGTCTGGATCTGGTGTGTGTGTGATTGGTTGGTGATGATCAGTTTGGATCTGGTGTGTGTGTGATTGGTTGGTGATGGTCAGTCTGGATCTGGTGTGTGTGTGATTGGTTGGTGATGATCAGTCTGGATCTGGTGTGTGTGTGATTGGTTGGTGATGGTCAGTCTGGATCTGGTGTGTGTGTGTGTGTGTGTGTGTGTGTGTGTGTGTGTGTGTGTGTGTGTGTGATTGGTTGGTGATGGTCAGTCTGTAGCTCACCATTCTCTGGTTTGGGGGATTGAATAATGCCGGTGTGAAGCGTCTTTGAGTGTCCTTAAAAAGTACTTTATAATTTCCATGCATTATAGTCTTGTAGACCTCTGACTGGGGGGTTTCAGTTCAACCTTCATAGTAGCACTAACAAACCTGCTCCCCGCCATCTGAATGTCTCTGTTTGAACCTTCCCAGTGCTAGCAGCATGTTGTCTGCAGCATTGTGCAGGTCTTCATGATGACCATGCCGTGTGTGTCTCTCTCCTGCAGGAAGTATCCTAGCATTCAATCCGATGAACAGCGGGATCAATATAAAGCTGTCTTCAATGACCAGTATGCTGAGTATAAGGAGCTTCACACAGAGGTGGAGGCCATGACCCGCAGGTTTGATGAGATGGATGAAATGCTGAGGAACCTCTCATCCAGGCCGTCCAGTCAGATGGTACATTTACATCCACACATCCTCAGAAGTGTCTTCAGACTGTTAACATCTGCTTCTGGTTTCAGGAGAAGGATCGTATCAGCAGCCTCGTGGCAGAATATCAGCGTAAGAAGTCTGTAAGTAAATCCAGAGGGGAAATCTTCATGTCCGTTTTGTCCTCTTGAAAAAAACAGTTTGATATTTGAGACATTGAGTTTGAAATGTTAAACAGGTCAGATCAGAACCATGTTTACAGTCTAAATGTGAACCTAATCAGAAGGAGGAGATCCTCTTGAAGCTTCCCTGTTAGTTGGAGAAACATCAGAAGTCCTGGTGCCTGTGAATAGGCGATAAAGGGTTGATGAAAGTTCCGTTGTCTTCCGCTTATCCTGGGTTGGGTCGCGGGGGGGTGGGCAACAGCCTCAGACGAGAAACCCAGGCTGCGTCTTCCAGCTCACCCAGGAGGATCCTGTTCGCTGTCCAGCTGTGAGACATAGTCTCTCCAGCAGGTCTGGGGTCTGCCTCTGGGTTTCCTCCCAATGAGAAGTGAGTGAAACACCTCACCAGTGAGGCATTTGGGAGGCATCTTAACCATCCCGTACCATCCCATCTGGCTTCTCTCGACCTGGAGGAACAACGGCTCTACTTCGAGGTCCTTCCGGATGACCAGGCTCCTCCCTCTATATCTGAGTGAAAGCCCAGCCACCCTGCAGAGGAAGATCATTTCAGTCGCTTATATCCGCAATCTTGTTTTTGGAGTCGCAGCTGGGGACCATAGCTGAGGGTAGGAACGTAGATCCTGGTTACCATGGTGAGGGTAGGAACGTAGATCCTGGTTACCACGGTGAGGTTAGGAACATAGAACCTGGTTACCATGGTGAGGATAGGAACGTAGATCCTGGTTGCCATGGTCAGGGTAGGAACGTAGATCCTAGTTACCATGGTGAGGGTAGGAACGTAGATCCTGGTTACCATGGTGAGGGTAGGAACATAGATCCTGGTTACCATAGTGAGGGTAGGAACGTAGATATTGGTTACCATAGTGAGGGTAGGAACGTAGATCCTAGTTACCACGGTGAGGGTAGGAACGTAGATCCTGGTTACCATGGTGAGGGTAGGAACGTAGATCCTGGTTACCATGGTGAGGGTAGGGACGTAGATCCTGGTTACCATGGTGAGGGTAGGAATGTACACTCAACAAAAATATAAACGCAACACTTTTGTTTTTGCTCCCATTTTTCATGAGATGGACTTGAAGATGTAAAATTCATTCCAGATACACAATATTACCATTTCTCTCAAACATTGTTCACAAATTTGTCTAAATGTGTGATAGTGAGCACTTCTGCTTTGCTGAGATAATCCATCCCACCTCACTGGTGTGCCACATCAAGATGCTGATCTGACATCACGATTAGTGCACAGGTGTTCCTTATACTGCCCACAATAAAAGGCCACCCTGAAATGTGCAGTTTTGTCTCACAGCAAAATGCCACAGATGCCACAAGCATTGAGGGAGTGTGCAATTGGCATGCTGACAGCAGGAATGTCAATCAGATCTGTTGCTCGTGCATTGAATGTTCATTTCTCCACCATAAGCCGTCTCCAAAGGCGTTTCAGAGAATATGGCAGTACATCCAACCGGCCTCACAACCGCAGACCACGAGTAACCACACCAGCCCAGGACCTCCACATCCAGCAGGTTCACCTCCAAGATCGTCTGAGACCAGCCACTCAGACAGCTGCTTAAACAATTGGTTTGCATAACCAAACATTTTCTGCACAAACTGTCAGAAACCGTCTCAGGGAAGCTCAACTGCATGCTCGTCGTCCTCATCGCGGTCTTAACCTGACTCCAGATCGTCGCCGTAACAGACTTGAGTGGGCAAATGCTCACATCCGATGGCGTCTAGCACGTTGGAGAGGTGTTCTCTTCACGGATGAATCTCGGTTTACATTGTTCAGGGCAGATGGCAGACAGTGTGTGTGGCGTCGTGTGGGTGAGCGCTTTGCTGATGTCAATGTTGTGGATGGAGTGGCCCATGGTGGTGGTGGGGTTATGGTATGGGTAGGCATCTGTTATGGACGAAGAACACAGGTGCATTTTATTGATGGCATTTTGAATGCACAGAGATACCGTGATGAGTTCCTGAGGCCCATTGTTGTGCCATACATCCATGAACATCCCCTCATGTTTCAGCAAGATAATGCACGGCCCCATGTTGAAAGGATCTGTACACAATTCTTGGAAGCTAAAAATGTTCCAGTTCTTGCATGGCTAGCATACTCACCGGACATGTCACCCATTGAACATGTTTGGGATGTGCTTGACCGGCGTATACGACAGCGTGCACCAGTTCCCACTAATATCCAGCAACTTCGCTCAGCCATTGAAGAGGAGTGGACCAACATTCCACAGGCCACAACAGACAATCTGATAAACTCTATGCAAAGAAGATGTATTGCACTGCATGAGGCAAATGGTGGTCACACCAGATACTGACTGGTTCTGAGTCCCCAGACCGCCAATAAAGCAAACACAAAATGCACATTTCAGGGAGGCCTTTTATTGTGGGCAGTATAAGGACACCTGTGCACTAATCATGATGTCAGATCAGCATCTTGATGTGGCACACTTGTGAGGCGGGATGGATTATCTCAGTAAAGCAGAAGTGCTCACTATCACACATTTAGACAGATTTGTGAACAATGTTTGAGAGAAATGGTAATATTGTGTATCTGGAATGAATTTTAGATCTTCAAGTCCATCTCATGAAAAATGGGAGCAAAAACAAAAGTGTTGCGTTTATATTTTTGTTGAGTGTAGATCCTGGTTACCATAGTGAGGGTAGGAATGTAGATCCTGGTTACCATGGTGAGAGTAGGAATGTAGATCCTGGTTACCATGGTGAGGGTAGGAACGTAGATCCTGGTTACCATGGTGAGGGTAGGAACGTAGATCCTGGTTACCATGGTGAGGGTAGGAATGTAGATCCTGGTTACCATAGTGAGGGTAGGAATGTAGATCCTGGTTACCACGGTGAGAGTAGGAATGTAGATCCTGGTTACCATGGTGAGGGTAGGAACGTAGATCCTGGTTACCATGGTGAGGGTAGGAATGTAGATCCTGGTTACCATGGTGAGGGTAGGAACGTAGATCCTGGTTACCATGGTGAGGGTAGGAACATAGATCCTGGTTACCATGGTGAGGCTAGGAACGTAGATCCTGGTTACCATGGTGAGGGTAGGAATGTAGATCCTGGTTACCATAGTGAGGGTAGGAATGTAGATCCTGGTTACCACGGTGAGGGTAGGAATGTAGATCCTGGTTACCATTGTGAACTCCCTGCTCCATTCTTCCTCCACTGTGAACAAGTCCCCAAGATACTTAAGGTCCTCCACTTGGAGCACAACCCTGTCCCTGACCCACAAAGGGCATTCCATCATTTTCCAGGTGAGGACCACAGTCCTGGATTTGGAGGCACTGACTCCCATTTCGGACACTTCACACCCGGTAGCATATCGGTCCAGCAGGGGTTAGGGTTTCCCTAATCTGGACTGATTTGATGAAAGTAAATTCTATCTAAATCTTCTCCACAGTGGACTGAGTAGATCAGATCGTCTGTAATGAATTTATTCATAGGCAACCTTCTGTCTCTAGAGACAATGGATTTGGCACCTGGATATTTATCTATTGGTGCAGCGCCAACTGTGGCTAAATTCGCCAATGTAGGAGCTGCAGCTCCTCTCTTTGTTCTCCTCGGCCTGTTTGATTCCAATTTTAACAACTGCATGCCACATCATTTATTCACCCACTCACTTCTCAGCCCATTCATTTATCTGCTCAATCGACCTGCCATTCTACCAGCAGTGAGTGAATGTGTGTGTGGATGTGTGAATGGACGTATGATGCAAACTGCTTTGAGTGTTTTTCTGGTGCAATTATGAGCAGATTGTTTATGTAATCATTCATCCCTCCGTTCGTATCTGCAGGATCCAGCTTTTGTGGAGAAGAGAGACCGCTGTGATTACCTGAAGGGGAAACTCTCCCACATTAAACAAAAAATTCAGGAATACGATCGATGAAGGAGGATCCATCATCCGTCCTGTTCTATTCACCTGAATGGTTCGCATGTTACCACTCATCAAACGTTTTTCAAACAAGAAACTTCTTTAGCTGTGAAACCAAAGGAGAAAAAACTTTTTAAATACTGTTGGAATATTTTTTTATACTTGTATTATTTTCTTTTAAAGTGCCGGATGTTTGAATATGAGCTTGTTTATGAATTTTACATGAACCTTCACTTTGTTTTAATAAAGTAAAATCCATGATCAGCTAAGACGTCTCTGAACGAGTCTGAGTGATCCCTCATTCATGTTGATGTGATCCATCGTAGAAAAGCTTCAAACTTGTCTTCTGGACAGTGTATTTGATACATCTCGAACTTCAAACACGCTGTCCTAAAGACAACTCTGAAACCTTTTTATGATGTCTCTGAGCTCCTCCTGATGAGCCGTGGTCAGTCCGTTGGCTACCATCTTCCATCAGGTGTGAATGTGAGGTTCTTCTCAAAGCGCTTTGAACGCCGTCACAGGGGAAAAAATGCTTTTTCAATACAAACCATTTACTTTTTTGTTTCTAAATCAAGTAATACATGTAAACAATCTCTCTTTATTTCTGAGTCATTTATTTCTCAAAAGAACTTAACTTCTTTTGGTGAGTTTGTGATTTTCTCTGGTTCTTTTCTTCATTGAGCCACAGGTCTGCCTCATGTTGCCCAGACAATGGCAGGTTTGAGGGTGACTGAACTGTTATGAAGGGAACCGCCAACCCCTGTTTCTGCATGTTGTTTTGTCTCGGGGCTACAGGGGTGCTGGAGCCTACCTCAGCTGATTTCAGGCAAGAGGCAGGGTACACCCTTAACAGGCCTCCAGTCTGTTGTAGGGCCACACACACACACACACACACACACAGGTTGACTTGGCTAAATTAAAAAACATTTTATCTAAAAGGAATGCTGGAAAACTCCCCCATGTGTTTGTTCCATTTGGTTTGGATTTTTTTTTTTAAGTTTTCAGTCTGTCACAAACAGCAACAACTTTGTTTTCAGGAAGAAGAGACCACAATCCCACTTAGAGTTTGATTTAAAAACTTCCATATCTGTGCATAGGGTACGGTTCCACCTTTTATTACTGATTATATTAAGTAATTCCAACCAATCAGAACACTGCAGGATCTTGGTTTGACGTTTGCTGGGGAGAGCAAGACGGACGCAGTATTTCAGTCAGACAGCAGCAGCTTTTTACGTCTGTATGGACCCATGATGAGAAATGGAGTCTTGTCAACATGCACACTGACAGCTGATTGGTTCAGAGTGGAAACTCTTTGCTTTAAACACATGTGCATTAATTCCCAATGCTTTAATCTGTCTCTTGTCTGTTTGTGTTTTGTAGAGTGAACTCATCACTGGTATGAAAAGTATGTTTAAATTAAATGATTATTATTTATATTTGAAAAACCGTGCCCGTCCCTCACACGTTCAACTGGCAAGCTCCTGCTGACACGCTTTAGAGTGTAGCTCTTCAAACGTGATGTAAATGTTTGTCAGAAATGGAGATATTTAACTTAATTAACTTAATAAATTTGAAATAATCTACGTCTGATATCAGATGTTTTAGCCTTTTAAACTTTAAACTTTATAAACAGTGTGTAACTAGTTTAACTAGGTTAAATTAAACTTGCATGATTTGTGTAAATGTAGTTTTGTTTCTGTGCATGAATTATGCTTAGATTCCATTTTATGGTTTATATGTGTGTTTTTTACAACTTGAAGAAAAACAATATCTCTGCAGAAACATTATTCAAAATAAATCACATAAAAACATTGTAATAACATTTTTATAAAATCCATAAAGCTCACCTTTAACCTCCACTACAGGAGGGTGTGGATGGATTTGTGGAGTGGGCGGGAGAGAATCACCTACTGCTCAATGTAGACAAGACCAGGGAGATGGTGAATGATTTCCGGAAGAACAGATCTGCTTTGCAGCCGCTCTGCATTCTGGGCAGAGATGTGGAGGTGGTGGAGGAGTACAAATACCTGGGAGTGACCATCGACAGTAGACTGAGCTGGAGGAGCAACAGTACTGCTGTGTACAAGAAGACCTGCAGCCGACTTTACTTTCTAAGGAAGCTGAGGTCCTTCAATGTGTGCTGCAAGATCCTGGAGACCTTCTATCAGTCTGTGGTGGAGACCTTCTACCAGTCTGTGGTGGAGACCTTCTACCAGTCTGTGGTGGAGACCTTCTATCAGTCTGTGGTGGCCAGCACCTTGTTCTTCTCTGTCATCTGCTGGGGGAGCAGCATCGCAGCCAGTGACACCAACAGACTGAATAAACTAATCAGACTGGCTGGCTCTGTCATTGGCAGCAAACAGGACTCACTTGAGGCAGTGGTAGAGAGGAGGTCACTGAACAAACTTTTATCCATCATGGAAAACCATGACCATCCTCTCTACACACTCCTGGACGAACAACGGAGCTCCTTCTCCAAGAGGCTCAGACAGCTCCGCTCGAGAACATCTCGTTACCGGAGGTCTTTCTTTCCGTACGTGATCGGGCTCTACAACGACTCACTTAGCAGATAGGAAGTTGTTGCTGTGACACACAAATTTCCCATGTGTGGGATCAATAAAGTAGATTCTGATTCTGATTTAAAACTTATTTTTATTCATAAATGTTTCTCCACAGTTCTCACACGGCGGGGCTTTATTGTGGCCTCGCAGGAAGAAGGTTAGGGTTCCGGTCCCAGGTGGCGTGAAGCTTAAAACACTGGCCTTTCTGTGTGTAGTCTGCATGCTCTCCCCATGAACGTGTGGGTTTTCTCTGGTTTCCTCCCACTCTGCAAAACATGCATGTTGGGCTGATTGGCTACTGAACAAATGTTTCTGGGAATTAGTGTGTGGGTGAATGGTTGTCTGTGTGTGTCCCCACAAACAGTAAACTGGTGACCTGTTCGGGGTGTGCCTCTTACCAGCTGGAGGTAAGCAGTTCAGACAATTTTTTGTCTGCTGGATTTGTGTGAGTCCAACATCCATTCATTCCTCTACAACAAAACTACATCCTAAAAAATATAGAGACAGCCTTTTTCTGAAAGACCATTTTCCAAATAAAAAAACGAGGAGGAAATGATACGTTAACATTTTAAAGAGCGAACGACTGCTTGATGTAAACTAGGGAGGCTAAGACTCTTGGTTAGTCACACTTGGTTGTTCCACAAAAGTTCTGCTGCTGAAGAACAGACAGAGTGGTTTCATTCAAATGTTTTATTTAATCATCTGAACCACTTATCCAAATCAGGGCCGCAGGGGTACGGGAGCTTATCCTGGTTGATTTCAGGCAAGAAGCAGGGTACAGCCCGAACGGTGGGGCCACACACACACAGCAATCATCCACACACACACACACACACACACACACACACACACACACACACACACAATTCCTATCGGGACAATTTCATTGTGACCCCTTAACCCAACACGAATATTTTTAGAGGATGGGCAGAAACCGTAGTACCCAAAGAAAACCCATACATTCAAAAGGAGAACATGCAAACTCCACACAGAAAGGTCAGTGTTTCAAGCACGTCGCACCAATGACTCATCAATCGATGAGGGACAGCCCTCATCAGTAACTTTAAATAAGTTGTAGGAATCATTTATAATCTGTGTTAATAAAGTATAAAAACATGAAGACTGACATTAATTAATAAAACTTCACTGTTTTGATTCATTTGTCTCCACAAATGAATACATTTACTGTGTGAAAAACTTCAATCAGATGTAAATTCCTCTCCCCACTTATCAACCCAGACACCTTCGCTCAAATTCCACCCACTGCCTCCACCAGCCCAGGACCAGGCTGACCACAATGGGGGACAGAGCCTTCCAGGCTGTAGCCCCACGACTGTGGAATGAGCTCCCAGAACTCCTCAGGGCCACAAAGTGTGGAGACATTCAAAAAAGGTCTAAAGACATTCATTTTTAAGGCTTTTCATTTTTGATTTTATGATTCTTTGTTTTCAGAATGTAGATTTTAGTTTTTAAAATGTTTTTATTGTTTTTACCTTTTTATGTTGCGCTTTGGGATTTTTTCTTAAAATGTAAGGCGCACTACAAATAAAATGTATTATTATTATTATTATTATTATTAAATAACTTTGTTTACCTCCTGCCTACTGGGTCAGCCTGATCTCACCTACAATCCAGTTTTTCTCGAACTGATTCCCTGTTAACATTGTTTGGACCGTTCCAGATGACTGCTCCCTTCTGGATGTTCTGACCCTGAGCTGTGCTCATCTCACATGAACGTTGGTCATTATGTGATCCACAGAAGCTGTCCGCTGTGTCACCCGCTTTCATTCTGCTTTATTGAAACACTGGAGTGAAATGTGGGCATCCTGAGGATCAGAGTTACCTGGACCAGCCGGTCTACACCCACTCTGAATGAAGTGGAACTCCATGTCTGTGACCGGTCGGTCCTTTTTCTCAGAATTGCTGTCTGATCTTTCTGAAAGCAGCTAAGCAGAACCTGGAAGACCAGTTTACCCTCCCCCTCTCTGCTTTGTTCCAGTCCAATGATCCTTCTTTCACACTGCAGCAGGTGTAAGCTTTCACAGGTAAACTGGATCCAGGTGATCGACAGGTTTCCTCTGTTACCTGTTTTTTTTTTTCTCACTCTACAGGTCAAAATGTCTCTGAAACATTTCGTCCCTTCCTCGGCATTAACTCAGAAAGCAGGTGAAAGGCCTGGAGTACACTCTCACACATTCATAACCTTTAGGTTTGATGTAGAGCAGCTTTGTGTTGGTGTGAAAAACACCTTGACATGTGAACTTAAAGATCACGGAAAATTAGATTTAATATAAATTAAAATGTTGTCGTCTGAAGAACGCATGCTGTCAGTTGTTAAAATGTCGTTTCGCTCCAGAGGTTTTAAAATGTGTGGATAGAGTTCTTGTGTTCCGTCCTTGGACACCTCTGCTGCTTAAACTCTGACTGAGAGTGATGAGCATGTTGGTATTGGGGCTCAGTCCTGTTCATGTGGGTCACCGTCATCACATCCCCTCCATGTTTCAGATCATGTCTTTTGATAAAAAATAAAATCAGAGATGAAACACAGCCTTGAAGAGCCGTGTATTTAAAACCGTTTCAAAAGACTCACTGTGGTCTGGTTTTTATCCACAAACCCACGCTGGTTGGATCACACAAGATTTAATCATTTATTAAAAAAGTCAAATAATATTTGTTTATACTTTTATTTATTAATCCTTCATGAGGAAATTCCTGTGCTGCATTGCACCGCAGCAGGCAGCCAATGATGGGAAAAACTGGGGGTTACGTGTCTTCTCCAGGGACACTAAGGCATGAGCTCAACAGGATTCGAACCGGCAACTGTTCGGTCCAAAGATGGTCATTTTATCACCGAGTTTAAAAACTCATTGAAAACACATGGAAAAAAAATAATTACTTAAAATTTCGAGCTGTTTATTTTTTCTGTAAAGAGATGAAAAAATGTGAAAAACTTTTTCTAACTGTTTATTTAAGAGAACGAAGAGCTGCAGTTTGTCGGCGCTAACGGGACCCCACAAACAAACAAACAAACAAACAAAGCCTTCTGTTACTGGATATAAACGTGTGTGTGTGTGTTTTTTTTGGACAGAGTTTCTTCTGTCTGTGTTTCTCTGAAATGTTTTCAGTCTGGACTGAAACTCTGCAAACTGGTCCGACCAGTAGGATGCAAGGTGCATGTGATGCAGCTGGAAGGGCGTTGCTGCAGTCAGGTGGCATCAGATCCGTGTTTCACGAACCAGTCTGCAGCGGGTTTTAAGAACCAGCGGGTTTTAAGAACCAGTCTTCAGTGGGTTTTAAGAACCAGTCTTCAGTGGGTTTTAAGAACCAGCGGGTTTTAAGAACCAGTCTTCAGTGGGTTTTAAGAACCAGCGGGTTTTAAGAACCAGTCTTCAGTGGGTTTTAAGAACCAGTGGGTTTTAAGAACCAGTCTTCAGCGGGTTTTAAGAACCAGTGGGTTTTAAGAACCAGTCTTCAGCGGGTTTTAAGAACCAGTGGGTTTTAAGAACCAGTCTTCAGTGGGTTTTAAGAACCAGCGGGTTTTAAGAACCAGTCTTCAGCGGGTTTTAAGAACCAGTGGGTTTTAAGAACCAGTCTTCAGTGGGTTTTAAGAACCAGTCTAGATGATCTAGCTCACCATCGTGCGCCTTTCGGACCAGTTTATGTTTTTCTGGATTCTGAACCAGACGAAGACTTCCTGTTTATCAGCATCATGCCGAACCACCGACACCCGCAGAGCAAGCAGTGAGTTACACACACACACACACACACACACACACACACACACACACACACACACACACACACACACACACACACACACACAGATTCCCAGTCTAACACCAGTGTAAAGATCTGACAGTTCGTGTTTAGTTTTAATCAAACTCAGAAGCCGCTAAATGTTAAGACTAGTGGACAGAAGAGGAAGTGCAGTGAGGACAGTGAAATGAAGCGTTTAAAGCAGAGAAGAAACAAATAGAAAACACAGATTAAAAACCTGTGAGGGTAGGACCGTACATAAGAAAAATGGAACAAATGATAAAAAACACAGATAAAAACCTGTGAAGGTAGGACCGTACATAAGAAAAATGGAACAAATGATAAAAAACACAGATAAAAACCTGTGAAGGTAGGACCGTACATAAGAAAAATGGAACAAATGATAAAAAACACAGATAAAAACCTGTGAAGGTAGGACCGTACATAAGAAAAATGGAACAAATGATAAAAAACACAGATAAAAACCTGTGAAGGTAGGACCGTACATAAGAAAAATGGAACAAATGATTTTTAATTCATATAAATTGTAAACCAACACGTTGTGTGTCGTCTTGTTTCCACGTCCTGCACAAAGATAGTTTCATCTTGTGAACCGTTTATCCCTAATGAGGAGCCTATCCTTGCTGCTTTCAGGCGAGAGGCAGGGTACACCCTGAACAGGTTGCCAGTCTGTTGCGGGGCCACACACACACACAGTCCAGAGGCGATTTTCACAGCAGTCAATCAACGTAACACGCATGTTTATGGAGAATGGGAGGAAACCCACACACACAGGGAGAACATGCAAACTCAACACAGAAAAGCCAGTGACTCAAGCCTCGTCCCCACGGGGGACTTGAACCCTGACCTTCTTGCTGTGAGGTCACCATGCAGCCCCTTAACGATACTTAATAATAAAAACGTGATTAAAATATCAGCTGCTAAAAATACTTGGAACTCCAGCTTCTGAATCGGATTCCTGGAGGTTTCTTTTTCGTCACTACTTTAAGGGTTGGACCTTTTCTTTTTTATTTGACTGTCTTTGTCTTGTGGGCGACGTCATCATGGCTTCTTCATGGCAAATCAGTAATGACAGGTGGCACCAGTTCATTTGAGAGTGAATGCATATGACGTGATCCACGTAGAGTTTAAGCAGATGGAGACATTTGTTTTTGTTGTGATTCATTTGCATAAAGTGAGTCATAGAGGTTTTTATGCAGGTCTTTGTAAATAAGACCCCTGATTTTATTCTCAACTAACCATAAACAACATATTTTATTCCCAGCAGAAGACTAAGTAGTTTCTTGGGTTTAAATGATGTTTTTTGCTGTGATGATGCTGTGAGATGTTCCCATGGTTTCCTGTTTCCACAGTCACAGCAGCAGACCCCGGCACAGTGAGAGGACCTCCCACCCCACCTTCTCCTACTACCCTGATAACAGGCTGCTTCACTTCTACACCTGGACCTCCCCTCCAGGCGTCATGAAGATCCTTTGCATCATCATCATCATTATGTGTGTTGCTATCTTTGCCTGCGTGGCCTCCACTCTGGCCTGGGACTACGACATGAGCCTTATGGGTGGTACCGCGGGCTTGTACCCGAGCGGCGGCAGCTACTACGGCGGTGGATCATATGCGGGCAGCTCCTACTCTGGTGGTAGCTATGGGGGTGGCTCCTATGGCTCATATGGAGGCTCACAGATGGATCCCCAAACTGGAAAAGGCTTCATCATCGCTATTGCAGCCATCGCTTTCATCGCCGTGCTGGTGATATTTATCTTGGTTATTTCCAGACAGAAGACGGCACGTTCTTCCACCTTCTACCTGGCCACCATCATCATCTGCGCCATCCTGGCTGTGCTTATGCTCATTGCCACTATCGTTTATCTGGTTGCCATCAACCCCTCTGCCCAGTCATCTGGCTCCATGATGTACAACCAGATCCGCCAGCTGTGTGCCCAGTATCAGACACAGACCCAGGCCCAGGGCATATTTCTCAACCAGTACCTCTATCACTACTGTGTGGTGGAACCCCAAGAGGTAAGAAAACACTCTTTTCCTGTCCCACCGTCATGTCGCCCTTTTTCAGTTTGATTTAATTCTATTCCTTCATCAGACTGTTTCTTTGTCTCCATGTAAACATTTTGACTTTGCAGCTTTTGGGGTTCTCTCGCCCCATGGGGAGGCGGGTACTTTTTAATTTTACCAATCGTTCTTTTCTGAACGGAACCAGACTAGACTTATTTAATGCTCCCAAAAACAATCTGTTTAATCCAGAAAACAGAGTTTAAAAACAAACTTTTCTTGAATAAACTTTCTAAACATTCTTTAAATTCTCAATCTGGGGATTTGTTGCCAACACTGACCGTATGGCATGGTTGATCTCCTTTTTTCAGCTACAGAACTACAAACATGGCGGACGGACGCTTGTGTTCATGGCACGCTGTCCTCTCTGTTCTCTTTTTGGATAGAACATTTACCATTTGCTGCAATCCTAAGTTCCTGCCAGCAGTCCTTGTCCTAGTAGATGGATGAAAATGAATTGAGCTGAGGTACCAGGTGTTGCCAACCTGGCCATGCCAGTTGATTGGACAGAAATGCTTTTATTTCTAGTAGAGTAGATTGTTGTAATGCCCGCCCTTTGTTCATAATTTACAGCTACTTAAGAACTCAGCCACACACGTTCTGACCAGAACACATCACACCAGTTTTAAAATAGCTGTATTGGCACCCTGAGCTTTTCAGGATCAGGTTCTTTTATTAGTTTTTATCTTCTTATTTATCTGACCCCTTCTGAGGTACGGCCCCTCATGAACCCTGAGGTCTTCTGGTAAAGGATTAGTAATGCCCGATGTTAGAACAAAAGTCCACAGTTAGACATGATTCCAGCATTAAGATGTGGAACAGCCTACCAGAGGAACTCAGGGCCACACAGTCTGTTGATGTTTTTAAAGTGTATGTGACACAGAACGATACAGATGGAAAGATTTGATATTTAATGATGCCATGATTAACTTCACTATTATGCTCCCTTAAGAGGGGATGTATCAATAGTTTTTCTACCACTATTGGACATGTTCTTAATTCCCGTTGCAAGATTTAACATTTGACACACTTATCAGGCGTGACGTAACGAGAGTCATATGACTGAACGTATGTGGCTAAACAAAGCAAGAGGATCAGTGGATGTTTGTTTCTAGGACAGAAAGCTACATTTGATTTAATTTTGGGGTAATTTTGCCAAAATGCCCTGCCGATGTGTGGCAGCAGGCTGTTCCATCATGCCAGGAGGAGATATTTCTATTTCCAAAAGACGAGCTAAGGAAACGGTGAACGAGGCCGGTTCAACATACCAAGTCTTATTAAAAACGCACTCATACTTGGTACTTAGCCAACATTTCACCCAGGACTGTACCCTTCGTAACCCATCCCTCATAGACCAAATGGGAATTGAAGGTTCGTTGTCTTCCGCTTATCAAGGGCTGGGTCGCCGGGGACAAAAGCCTCAGATGGAAAGCCAGGGCTTCTCTCACCCCGGCTGCATCCTCCATCTCACCCAGGAGGATCTGTCCAGCAATGAGACATGGTCTCTCCAGCAGGTTCGGCGTCTGTCTCTGGGTCTTCTCCTGGTGGGACAGAACACCTCACCAGTGAAGCATCCAGAAGGCATCCAAACCAGATGCCCTAACCACCCCATCTGGCTTCTTAGGATCTGGTGGAGCAACGGCTCTACTTTGAGTTCTCCCAGGACGACAGAGCTACTCGCTCTATCTCTGAGAGAGCACAGTCACCCTGCAGAGGAAGGTCATTTCAGCTGCTTGTATCTGCAATTTCATTCATTCCGTCACCACCCACAGCTGGAGACCGTAGGTGAACAGGGAATGGAAGTCCACCACAAACAAACTGAAACCAGATGCTGCCCTCGATATGTTCCATCAGACTTTACCAGTGTGGAGCCAGCCTTGGGGCCAACGTAGGCTAGGCTAGCACTAAAGCAGACTCTCCAAGAACTGACAGTGAAGCCTCTTTTTTGCAGTAAACAGGCAATAAAGATATTCATTTAAAACGTTAACCCTTTATGTTCCTACTTTTTAAAGAGCTTCACGGACATTTGTTGAAGTGTCCGTGCCAGGCCGGCCTAGCTTTAGTCGACCCAAGGGTCAACTTTTGCAACAAATTGTCCAATAGACACGTTGTGGAAAACTATTCATTTCTCTTCTCGTGTGAGGATAATGGTGGTGCTGATCTTAACATTATTAAATATTAAACATCTCCGTCTGCTTAGCGTAACACTGTCACACTGTCTCACACACTCTTTAAGAAGAGGCTGCAGATCTTTTTGACTTGACTTTTATCTTTGTTTAATCTGATTTGATGTTTTTAGAGATTTTATTTATCTACTTATTTATTTTTACACAATTTTTTTTCTCCTGATTCATTTCTTAAACATTGGTTTTAATTATTATTGTTTATTGGAAGACAGTTTCAAAAACTTAGTCCAGTTTGTCCTCCTGGGGATCCTCCATCCCAGACCCCCTGGCTGTGGGGGTCTGCCTGGCCTTGGTTTTTTAATTCAGAGTTGGTGTGAGAGAGAGATTAGTTTAGCTCTGACCCAAGCAGTGCTGACCAGGGAACAAAAGAGAATCTCTCAATTAGACTTGTCAGACATGGATATGCACGCCGTTAGAAGATTTGTATGTCTATAAAAGTGTGTGTCCCAGGCTTGTTATAAGGAAGCAAAAAAGATGGATTGAACAGAGAAGTGGGGGTACACAGGGCATGTTTCTTTACTCCAGACACTAATTTGTGTGTTCAGCAAAAACATGATCACATTTTCTCTGGGGCGCCACCGTGCTGCCCCTGAGGAACCGGAGGAGCAATGGCTCTTATCCCCATGTATGTGTGGATTTCCTCCGGGTACTACGGTTTCCGCTCACCCTCAAAAAACATGCACAGTATCTTAGGTTAATTGGCTTGCTATGATAATTGCTGCTAGGAATGAGTGTGTGTGTGGTTGTCTGTGTGTGTGGCCCCGCAAGAGACTGGTGACCTGTTCGAATGTACCCTACGTCTCACCTTGAATCAGCTCTGGCACCCCCTGTGAACCTGTTAGAGATAAACGCTTCTAAAGACGAAACAAAACATTTCTTCATTCAACAGGAAGCATGAATCTGACATGTCTGAGAATCACGAGGAGACGTGTGTCTGGAAATCCCAAGACAGCACATGATTGAAGACACTTTTTGAATGATAAAATAAATAAGTTTAACATAAAGAACTATCTAACACTCTGTTAAAGAGACAGTAGCTGTAGTTCAGGAGAAATCAGAGGTGGGCGTGGGTGTGTGTGAATGTGGTCTGTATGTGGGAGAGAATTTTTAAATATACGTTTGCTTTTCATTTTTTAATGTTAAATGATCTCGATTCTTGTTCTTATGTGTTTTTATTCATTTTGTTTAAACACTTTGTGCAACTTTATGTTTGAAAAAAAATGTGTGCGAGAAAGAAATGTGCTTAGCGGTGTGATATAAATGTGCCCCCCGTATAAAACAGTAAAGGGTTTTACACCCGTGACTGTGTGCCCACCCAGGGATCCAACACACCCATTAAACTTGGTGACGGCACAAGCATCGGATGAAACTCCACAGGGAGGAGGTTCAAACACTCACAGCTTGGTGGAATGAAAACAATGACAGCGTCTTCAATGCAGACGTCAGGCCTAAATATTAATGGTGAAGAAGTGAAGTGGGTCAAGAACTTTGAGTTTCTAAACCTCCACGTCTCAGAAGAGCTCAGCTGGACTGTTAACATCAGCACCATGGTTAAAAAGGCCCAGCAGCGTCTAAACTTCCTGAGAATGTTGAAGGGAAACTGATTTACTCCACCCTGTCTACCACCTATCCGTAAGTCACCATCCTGACCTATGAATGCCCAGTGTCGTACGCCTGGTGAAAACTGCAACAGGTCATCAAAGCTGCCCAGGGGTTCATTGGCTCTCCACTCCCACACTTGGCGGAGAGGGCCAAAAAGATCTGTGATCATCCCACCCAACACTTCTTATTCACATCCTTCCATTTGGTAGACCCAGAGATCTGAGAGCCCGGTTAAATCGGATGAGGAACAGCTTCATGGCTGTGAAGAGGACACCTCAGAGCAGCAGTCCAGTACTCGGCACACACCCACAGAACTCACAACAACACACAACTAACAATCAATCTATGGAGAAACCACAAAACTAAATTTCATTGCCTCAACCCAATGACAATAAAGCTTCCTTCATCTTTAATCTGTGGCTACACCTGGTATGGAGTGAATGAATCATAAGGCGTCTTTGAGATTCCTGAAAAGCGCTGTGTACTGTAAGGACAACACATCATGTCTGATGACCACCAGAAAACAACAATTGGTCAAAGCAAGAAAGTATCAGCCCCCCCATGGAGCGAGTAAACCCTAATGCTGAAAGGTCAAACTGTTTCCATGGAGACAAAGAAACCGTCAGATTTATCAGGCTAAGAAAGGACACTGTGAGAATCACCCCCCCTCCCCCCCAATTTAAGAGACATCGTCCCATTTAAAAATCCTCTTTTTCCCATTTAAGAAAATGTTTTTCAAGATTCTTCTTCAGGTGTTGTCAAACCAATCAGTTTCTTCCATCTAACCTTATCTCCTGCATCCTCTTCAGTCACACCAACTATCTTCATGTCTTCCTTCACTGTATCCATGAACCTCCTCTTTGGTCTTCCTCTAGTCCTCTTTCCTGGTGGTTCCAAACCCAGCATCCTTCTTCTGATGTACTCTCTCTCTCTCCTCTGCACATGTCCAAACCATCTCAGTCTGACCTCTCTGACTTTAAAACCTCTAACATGTGCTGTTCCTCTGATCCTGTCCATCCTGGTAACTCCCAGAGAGATCCTCAGCATCTTCATCTCTGCTCTCCTCAGGGACACTGTCTCTACACAATAAAAAATGTTTTTAGGATTAAACAAGAATATTTTTTACTGGACCGAAGCTCTTAGCACGTTCCGTTAAACATGATGTTAAATATCTAAGAGTGTGAAGTCAGATACGAATGGTTTACGACGGCCATCTTTCCCCTCATATTGTTGTTTTGGTTTAACTCAATGCTCTGAATTCCTTTAAAGGTCCCCTATTATGCAAAACTGACTTTTATGAGGTTTTAACCTTTTATTTTACTTAGTACTACCCCAAACAATCCCCCAAAGTGTGTTTTATTGTGATTCATGCTATTTTGAGATATTTAAAGTCAAAGTAAGGGGCGTGTTCTCCAAACCTCTAACGACTGGTGTAACATAGTGACGTACATCTGTTTTTTGTTCAGCCCCCTGCAGCTCAAACACCCTCCCCCACTTCTACCTGCTCTCCACCCTGATATCCACCCATTTCCGTGCTTCACTCTACTGTGAAGCACACCTCGCCCCTCCCGCTCCACGCTGTGCTGGGTGGGTGGGGAAATCACAATGAATGACAACCAATCGCAACCAACGGGGCGGGTCCCGGGAAAAAAAAAATAAAAAAAGACTGAAACAAGCTGTTTTGAGTTCCGGGTCTGAAACTGCGCTCCTAAACAGGGTAGTATTTAAAAACTATTGTGTTGAGATTGTGGCGGAATGTAAAATTATGCATATCAGATACATAGCACAGGATAAAATAAGGGAAAAAAAGCATAATAGGGGACCTTTAAAGTAAAGTCTCTGGGACACAATGTCAACAAGTCGGCTCACACAATGTTTTTTTTCTTCTTGTATCTTTGCAGGCCATTGCTGTCATCTTGGGTTTTCTTGTGTTTGTCGGTCTCATCATCTTACTCGTGTTTGCTGTGAAGACTCGTTCTCTGATTCGTCGGTATGGACAGGAACGGATCCTTTGGGAGGAGGTGAAGGTCCTGACTGCTGGTCATAACAGTATTGGAGAATGGGTGAGTCACGTAGCATCTAAACGTTAAACGTAAACACTCTAAAGACTTGTTTTTTTCTGAAGTCTGAATTCATTTAAAGCGTTCATGTCTCCTGGAGGGTTTGGTGGTCCGGTCACCAGCACTGTACGGGGAAGCGTTTCCATGCCCTGCAGATTGGAGATGGAACATTATTTTACCTTAAAATGTGTTGTTGCCTAGCAACCACATTGTTAGGAAGAAGAGGCTAGTGTGCACAGGATGTGCACGTGTTCTGAGGGCTGGCTTTCTCACACACAAACACCTACAGGGTGATTTCACTGGCTGACTCACGTATTCCGCTGCTTTCTGTTCGTCTTTCACTGAATATTTTTTTTACTCATGAAAGTGAAAAGTCTGAGTGTCGGTCATCGTTCTGTTTCTGGTGTCCATAGCTTGGGGTACCCGTTCTAGTTTGCAGTGGTTCTGTGGGGTTCTAGTTTGCACTGGTTCTGTGGGGTTCTAGTTTGCAGTGGTTCTAGTTGCAGTGGTTTTAGTTTGCAGTGGTTCTGTGGGGTTCTAGTTTGCAGTGGTTCTGTGGGGTTCTAGTTTGCAGTGGTTCTAGTTGCAGTGGTTTTAGTTTGCAGTGGTTCTGTGGGGTTCTAGTTTGCAGTGGTTCTGTGGGGTTCTAGTTTGCAGTGTTTCTGTGGGGTTCTAGTTTGCAGTGTATCTGTGGGGTTCTAGTTTGCAGTGGTTCTACTTTGCAGTGGTTCTAGTTTGCAGTGGTTCTAGTCTGCAGTGGTTTTAGTTTGCAGTGGTTCTAGTTTGCAGTGGTTCTGTGGGGTTCTAGTTTGCAGTGGTTCTGTGGGGTTCTAGTTTGCAGTGGTTCTACTTTGCAGTGGTTCTAGTTTGCAGTGGTTCTAGTTGCAGTGGTTTTAGTTTGCAGTGGTTCTGTGGGGTTCTAGTTTGCAGTGGTTCTGTGGGGTTCTAGTTTGCAGTGGTTCTGTGGGGTTCTAGTTTGCAGTGGTTCTAGTTTGCAGTGGTTCTGTGGGGTTCTAGTTTGCAGTGGTTCTAGTTTGCAGTGGTTCCGTTGGGTTCTAGTGGTTATCTTATTCTAAGTATCCGGTTCGGTGAAGCATGTGGTTTCTGGGTGTGGTCAGAGTTTCTGTCGGCCCCTTTCCTCTTCCTCTTGTTAGTATCTACAACATTCCGCTGTTCAAGGCCGACCAGTAAAACCAGTTTGGTGAAAAAGCTCTTACTCTGACCAGCAGTAAAAGCTTCTTTACTGCACAGCTTGGTACCACTGAGTCAGATCTCAGTGGTAAGGTTTCAACCCCTCTTACTGGTTCCACCAAAACAAAACCAGCAAAACATCAGGATTCAAAGCAAGAAAACTCTAAATGTTTAGATTTTCAATCAAAAAGTTTTAAAGAAGTGACATCAAAATAGTGATTTTTCACTTTTCAGAACAGATTTTTTGGGCGTTGGTGTGGTCACTGATCTCTAAGTTTTTATTTATCACAAGTAGAAAAAGTCATTTTAATATTGTTTATATTAATGTTTAATGGTCTGTGGAAACCTGGGAGTGCTCCTCCACCACAAACTGAACTGAGCATAGTGGAGCCTAACACCCTCTGAGACTCTGGTGGAGGAGAACGAGGAGCATAGTGGAGCCTAACACCCTCTGAGACTCTGGTGGAGGAGAATGAGGAGCATAGTGGAGGCTAACACCCTCTGAGACTCTGGTGGAGGAGAACGAGGAGCATAGTGGAGGCTAACACCCTCTGAGACTCTGATGGAGGAGAATGAGGAGCATAGTGGAGGCTAACACCCTCTGAGACTCTGGTGGAGGAGAATGAGGAGCATAGTGGAGGCTAACACCCTCTGAGACTCTGGTGGAGGAGAATGAGGAGCATAGTGAAGGCTAACACCCTCTGAGACTCTGGTGGAGGAGAACGAGGAGCATAGTGGAGGCTAACACCCTCTGAGACTCTGATGGAGGAGAATGAGGAGCATAGTGGAGGCTAACACCCTCTGAGACTCTGATGGAGGAGAATGAGGAGCATAGTGGAGGCTAACACCCTCTGAGACTCTGATGGAGGAGAATGAGGAGCATAGTGGAGGCTAACACCCTCTGAGACTCTGGTGGAGGAGAATGAGGAGCATAGTGGAGGCTAACACCGTCTGAGACTCTGATGGAGGAGAATGAGGAGCATAGTGGAGGCTAACACCCTCTGAGACTCTGGTGGAGGAGAATGAGGAGCATAGTGGAGGCTAACACCCTCTGAGACTCTGATGGAGGAGAATGAGGAGCATAGTGGAGGCTAACACCCTCTGAGACTCTGGTGGAGGAGAATGAGGAGCATAGTGGAGGCTAACACCCTCTGAGACTCTGATGGAGGAGAATGAGGAGCATAGTGGAGGCTAACACCCTCTGAGACTCTGGTGGAGGAGAATGAGGAGCATAGTGGAGGCTAACACCCTCTGAGACTCTGGTGGAGGAGAATGAGGAGCATAGTGGAAGCTAACACCCTCTGAGACTCTGATGGAGGAGAATGAGGAGCATAGTGGAGGCTAACACCCTCTGAGACTCTGGTGGAGGAGAATGAGGAGCATAGTGGAGGCTAACACCCTCTGAGACTCTGATGGAGGAGAATGAGGAGCATAGTGGAGGCTAACACCCTCTGAGACTCTGGTGGAGGAGAATGAGGAGCATAGTGGAGGCTAACACCCTCTGAGACTCTGGTGGAGGAGAATGAGGAGCGTAGTGGAGGCTAACACCCTCTGAGACTCTGATGGAGGAGAATGAGGAGCATAGTGGAGGCTAACACCCTCTGAGACTCTGGTGGAGGAGAATGAGGAGCATAGTGGAGGCTAACACCCTCTGAGACTCTGGTGGAGGAGAATGAGGAGCATAGTGGAAGCTAACACCCTCTGAGACTCTGATGGAGGAGCATAGTGGAAGCTAACACCCTCTGAGACTCTGGTGGAGGAGAATGAGGAGCGTAGTGGAGGCTAACACCCTCTGAGACTCTGATGGAGGAGAATGAGGAGCATAGTGGAGGCTAACACCCTCTGAGACTCTGATGGAGGAGAATGAGGAGCATAGTGGAGGCTAACACCCTCTGAGACTCTGATGGAGGAGAATGAGGAGCATAGTGGAGGCTAACACCCTCTGAGACTCTGGTGGAGGAGAATGAGGAGCATAGTGGAGGCTAACACCCTCTGAGACTCTGATGGAGGAGAATGAGGAGCATAGTGGAGGCTAACACCCTCTGAGACTCTGGTGGAGGAGAATGAGGAGCATAGTGGAGGCTAACACCCTCTGAGACTCTGATGGAGGAGAATGAGGAGCATAGTGGAGGCTAACACCCTCTGAGACTCTGGTGGCTCCGTTCTTTGTGCTTTAGAACTGATAGATTCAGGTCGTTGATCTCAGCAGCTATCAGACATACGTCTCAGAAGCTGGATGGAGCTTCCTGAGCTCACTGCTCTTCTTAATGAACTCTACTTTTTGTTCTTTTATTTTTTAGACCATCCTTTCAGTCCCTTGAAGTTCCCACTAGGGTTTAAATAAAGTCTATATTAGTTGGTATTGTTTTGAAACCTGGCGATATAAAACCCCGAAGACACATTCTGTTTGTTTTACACCAAAGCCCGTCTCTGTTTTAGACCCGAGGCAGGGTACACCCCCCACAAACAGACCGTCATTCATTCACAGTGACTCCACAAAAAAAAACTGGGGCTAAAACCAGCAACGTTCCTCTGATTTAAAAAAAATAACAGAAAAAAAGTTACATCCTGTTTTCACCAGATGTTACGTCCTGTTTTCACCAGATGTTACATCCTGTTTTCACCAGATGTTACTTCCTGTTTTCACCAGATGTTACTTCCTGTTTTCACCAGATGTTACTTCCTGTTTTCACCAGATGTTACTTCCTGTTTTTACCAGATGTTACTTCCTGTTTTCACCAGATGTTACTTCCTGTTTTCACCAGATGTTACGTCCTGTTTTCACCAGATGTTACTTCCTGTTTTCACCAGATGTTACGTCCTGTTTTCACCAGATGTTACTTCCTGTTTTCACCAGATGTTACTTCCTTCTCATGCTGATTGTAACATCCTGTTCCCTGTCCACAGGTAAAGAATGTCTCTGGTTCTCCAGAATTTATGCTAAATGACTCCAACGACCAGGTTGGAGGTTTACGAAACCATCCGGAGCAGTTCGACTACAAAAAGCCTCTGTACCTCCCGGGGTGAGACTGACTCAAAACATCTTACATGTAAAATAAAATATCAAATGACCTCATTTTAGTCAAATTGGTATTTGACTAAAATTTGTCAAATTAAATTAAGACTAATTTAATTTGACATTTTTATTCATTCTGTTTTTTTTGTTTTTTTTTTGCTGGTTGCCTGCTCTGTATTCTGATCTATTTAACACGATCAGACCAAGTGGGACTTCTGGTTGTGTTGCTGGCTGGGATCACTGTTGGTTGCTTCCAAGGCCTTTTATATATAAATACAAGAAAATATATATATATATATATATATATATATATATCGGCCAATCAGAAAAGTGTATTCACCCAGAACTCCTGAATAAATAACAACATTTATGAAAATATCATTAACACATCGAGCTAGGAATTACTTGGATCACCTCCAGTGGCTGACATGGATATATATACAGTATATATATATATATATATATATATATACACACACACACACACACACACACACACACACACCCATGGTCACCAGCTGTGGGTGGTGATTAAAAGAACAAGATCGGGATAACAAACAGTTAAAATGAACTTCCTCTGCGGGGTGGGCAGGGTCTCTCTGAGAGATAGAAGGAGTAGCTCTGCCATCCAGGAGGAGATCGGAGCAGAGCCGATGCTCCTCCAGGTCGAGAGAAGCCAGATGGGGTGGTTTGGGCATCTGGTTAGGAAGCCTCGCTAGTGATTCACTGGTGAGCTGTTCCATCCCACCGGGAAGAGACCCAGAGGCAGATTCTGGACCCACTGGAGAGACTATGTCTCACAGCCGGACAGGGAACACCTCGGGATCCTCCTGGGTGAGATGGAGGATGCAGCCGGGGTGAGAGAAGCCTGGGCTTCCCGTCTGAAGCTGTTGCCCCTGTTAGTTCAAGGGGTACACCCTGAACAGATCACCAATACAGGGTTTGTTCTTCTGGTGTTTGTTTTTGTCCGATCAACCAGCTCAGAATGAACAGCGATATTCCAGGTCCGCTGTTTAAATTGTAAGTTTTTTTATAAAATGTCGTGCCAGGCTTTTATTGGCATCATAACGGCCACAGAACCTTCAGCCTGGTCCACGACGTTGCAGCAGAAAGGAACGTATGCTTAAACAAAACTTAGTATAATTTAAAAAGTAAAAGGCACCTCTTAAAACTCGTTTTTGTCCAGGAGATGATGTAAAATTTTCACATGTATTTTTTTAAGAATATTTTTTGCAATAAATATCTAAATACATCAACACAAAAAACTTATACCAACGTTTGTTTCAAGCTTTCGTTGTCAAGGTTACAAGCCATAATTTAACCAGGTGCAATGACATAAAACGCTGAGGCATTTAACCGGAACATCTTTCAGAGGTGTTCATTGTTTGAAAATGATGGACACCCTTTCGGCCAATCAGAAAAGTGTATTCACCCAGAACTCCTGAATAAATAACAACATTTATGAAAATATCATTAACACATGGAATTAGGAATTACTAGGATCACCTCCAGGGGCTGACATGGATTCCTGGAGCGCAGCTACTTTATTCATTTACTTATAAATTAGTGTGTGATGATCAAGCAGTTGCTGTGGCGACAGCCCCCTATTCTTTCACTTGTGGGCGACCCCACCACAGTCACATAATAGCAACCCCCTCCCATAGTGCATGGGTAATGATGGGCAGCAGCTGTCAGTGCATCACTTCATTTGTTGCAGATGTTACTTCTGAAGCTCATACGTTATGAGTTACTTTGTCATTTTGATAAATAGGAAGTTTGCGTGACGTAAGAAACGTAATGACAAAAAGGCTCATTCACCCAAAAATCTACATAATTCTTAGTAAACTAGGTCCCTGTTCTGGGTTGGGGTTTAATACTAAAAAAATGGTCCTTATTTCTAGAGACTCTGACATCAGCAGCTCGGTGGGAGGACTGAGGACGGGCGTACCGGACCATGACCCGGGTCTGCAATCTGGAGATGAGATTGATGAATCAGATTTTAGGGTGTAAGTTCTCATCCTGATGATCCTGTTTTCCAACTTGTCCTGAGCTGATCTCGATAACCCTGTTCTTCAGTCTGTTTCCAGACATCTTCAGTGATGAGGAGCGTCAGATCTACAAGCAGGAGTTTGATCGGGACCATCTAGAGTACAAAAGCCTTCAGGCAGACCTGGACCAGATTAACCAGGACCTGGCCGACCTGGACAGGAAGCTGGACCAGTACCCAGAAGGAAGTCCACAGTACCTGGTAAGGTTTTAGCTGGGACTCTAGGGCCTTAGTGTTCCTGATGCAGTCTGGTCCATGTGGGGGTGAGAACCATGTGAGGTTTGACGTCCTGCTAACTGGGTTTTCTCTTTTCAGGATGTGATTCACGAGTATAACAAACTCAAGAACCTGAAGAAGGTGAGAAGACTTCTTCTTTCAGCTTCATCCTCTAAACCTGTACTGAGATCTTTCGTGTCCTGTTCCACAACAGAAACCTCTTTTTCTTCATCAACTCTTCATGGTTCTCGTTCCATCTTCCCATCACATTACTAGTACCTGTTAAAACACATCCATTCCTAACTTTAATCATTTTATCATGAGTGATCTTTAATTCTCACTGGACCAATTTGCTGCTGAGCGTGAAGCGGCCGGGATGGGAATCCCGACCGCCTCGAATTCAGAGAATATGGTCTTCTCGCGGTGAGAGAAGCCCGGTCTTCCCGGTTGAGGTATCTGCGACCTGCCCCCTGATAAATCCGAAGACAACTGAACTTTCACCTTCCACGGGATCTCCCTCTACTTCTGTTTACTCTCCTTAGTTCTTTCAGTGTCCCACTTCTTCTTAGCAGGATACACTCCTCATTCCACCACCAACTCTGAAACTGGTCCCATCCAGTCATCTGGAAGCATCTCATCTCCTGGCTAGAGCTAGAGCCTCTTGATGTAAACCTTTAAACACTGTGTGAAGGATGGGATTGTATTTTCTTATCTGAACAAATACAATCTTCTTGTCAGTTTTCTTAACAAAAAGAGGTCTGTTTTTAGTTGTTGTTTTTGGTCTGTTTTTAGTCCTGGCTAGAGCCTGTCTCACCTCCTTCCCTCATTGTTTTTTTTTTTTACATTTTGTCCTCTGCACTGCCTTTTTTCTCTTTGTCCTCCAGCATCTGTCCTTCTGTTTTCCTCTCCTGGTTCTCAAACCTGCAACACCTGATCATCTCTGTTTCTTCTCTCACTGTGTCACCTCATCAAGGTTTCTCCTCAATATCACATCCTAGCTGTGGAGTAAACCCACACACAATGTTCAACAACACATCTTCAATTTTCAGTTTCAGACTCTTCATTTTATCTGACATTCTTTTAACCTCCAGCATGTTCCTAACAAACTCCTCCCACATCATTCGTCTTCCTGTCTAAAGCATGGATCCCGCTCCTAGACTTCTGGCCTTGCTATCTTTCCATCAGCTCTCCTAGACACACAATATGTCTGCATTCTGCATCATGTCCCTCTCTACATTTACCCGTTTAAACTCCCTACTCTCAGTCCTAGATTCAGTACCTGCTCCTGTCTCTTGGTGACAGTCTTCCCTTCCTACGAACACACCTTGTTCTTCTTTTGAGAAAATAAAAGGCAAAAATCTTCCTAACTTGTTTCGGGATGTGCTTGTAACCTGTGTGTGTTCGTGTGTGTTTACAGTCTGCAGACTATGAAGAGGACGTCTCGGTTCCTTCAGGCCAAGCTGTCCCACATTAAGAAGAAGATCAGCGACTATGACAGGAGGACCTGAACCTGCATCCTGGAATCGCAATGTCTTCCTCCAAATTCTAGGCGAGAGGTTGAGCGTTTTTATGTTTTTATTCTCTGTAAATAGTTTTTCATGTTTCTGAAATAAAAATTTCTCCTGATATAACCGTAAACTTGGCCGGACAGATTAATTCTTTTCCAGTCCACACCAGCAGCTTAGTGGCCCAATCCTCCAGCAGCAGGTGGACTGAGAGAAGCAATATCTCAACTGGTTAAAAAACAAGCTCTGTTTAATCAATCGATTAATTGCCATTTGGCAACAGCTTCAGACGGAAAGCCCAGGCTTCTCTCACTCCGGCTGCATCCTCCAGCTCCCCCTAAAGGATCCCGAGTTGTTCCCCAACCAGCTGTGAGTCTCTCCAGCCTTAGGAAGTAAAGTTAGCTGCAGGCCTTCTGCCACACATCAGTACTGTTGCTCCACCAGCTCTGTCTGCTGTCGAACGTCACTCCCTGTCATTTGTTCTCCTCCACCACCTGGTGAATTCCTTGTGATCAGTCTCTCTCATGGTGAATCTTGTTGACTGTAGGATGGTAGTTTTTTTAGTTTAGAAGACTTTGAGCAAAAGACACTGATGTGAAGTAATTGTCTGGTGTAACATTTCTGCCCTTGCCTAAGAACAGTTCCATCAACCTCAATATTTTCTGATAGCCTCTTCCAACTGGGTCGGCTGGGATCTTTTCCAAGGCAGGGAGGACATTACACACATATTTGGATCTCAAGTCATGAGCCTTCCAAAACTTGATCCCAGACTTGTCAGGCTTAGTTGCAACATACTGCATGAAACTGCAGCGAGTCTTTGAGGGATAAAGTTGTTCATCAACGATGATTTGTCGAGCAGGGTTGTATGATTTTATGCAGTCGGTGACAAATGAGTCCCACACATCACACTGAGAAACTGCAGCAAATTAGTCAGTCTTTGCTTTTTCACTTCAGGTTGATGCGTCATCAAAGCAGTGTTGCATGATGTCTTGAAACCAGTTATGTGACGATATGATGTGCTGGTTTCCAAAGTTTGTTGACCAGTTGTCACTAGGTGATGGAACCTTGATTATACCTTGCCAAAGAATAACTGATAAAAATGCCATCAGCTCTGGGAGGACCATGAACCAACCTCTATGACGTGTTTACTCTTCATGTTAAAAAGTCTACGAATGCTACAAAAAATGTCAAGAGTGATGATACACAAGAAGCATTTCTCCATCTGCGGTATACGGTTCTGTTGGGGTGAAGCTAAGAGGCAAGCCCACTTGTTCTTAATGCCTTTCTGCCATCTTCCGCGGTTTGTATGTCTTTTTCTTTGTCAGTACACAAACGCACTGCTTTTTTTGGCGGAGGATCAGTTTCTCCATCTGCAGTAAACTAATTCAAATTGTAATCAACATGTAAGTTTAACAACATCACAAATGGGAGTCCAAATTTACAGAGAAGTGAAAAAACAACACCAGGATTGAGCAGAGGTACTAGATATGTTATCCCAGCTATTAATCAGCTGCAGTAAACTGTACTTTTATTCCAACGTTTCATCAGAGAAAATTGTTCCAAAATCGTAAAGAAACTTACCTAAGCATATCTATCTATCTATCTATCTATCTATCTATCTATCTATCTATCTATCTATCTATCTATCTATCTATCTATCTATCTATCTATCTATCTATCTGAAGACTGAAGTTTAAATTGCATTTGGACTATTAACAATTTGTCTTAGTCTTTTTTCTAAAGTTTCAAATAAATACCCAATAAATATGAAACCAAAAGTTAGCACAAAATAAGTTCAGGGCGCCCAGCAAAGACTAGGCAAAGTCCTTTGGTGAATATTTCCTGACTGATCTGGAGTAGTAATTTTATTTAAAAGCACCTTTCAGGACACCCAAAGTCACTGAACAGTTCACAAAACATTAAATAAAACATGAACCAGAATTAAATTAACAATTAAAAGAAAATAATAAGGATAAAATTAGCAACAAATTAAAACAAAGCAAGGCAAATAAAATCTCTATCAACTGGACTAACTGTATGAGTCTATGAAAAGATGAGTTTTAAAGCTGGACTTAAAAAGAGTCTGTATTCCATAAATCAGGGGAGAGAGAATTCCTCAGCAGAGCAACTGAAGGCTTTGCCCGCTGTAGTAACGAGCCGGGCAGGTGGAACAAACAGGTGAAGAAGAGGAACGGTGAGATCGAGAGGGAATGGAAATAGGTAAAAGGTCCGAGGTGTAGGGTGGGTCCACCTTATGAATTCTTTGGTCACCAACAGTGAAGAAGCAAAGACGTTCGGCCTCCAAGTGAGTTGTTCTAAGTTCATGTGTGTCTGAGACGGACCAGATCCTCCAGCTTGGTAATAACATCGTAGAGCATGTCAAGAGCTTTGTGTACCTGGGGTCCATGGTGACTGAGGCTTTCAGTCCAGAGTGGTTTCCAGAGGGACACATGACGAAGCTCCGGCTCTGTAACTCCCTGTCCTGCTCTATAGCTCAGAGATGTGGCTCCTGAACAAGACTCTGAGGTCAGAATCAATGGCTTCCACAGCAGGGCTCTCCAAACCATCAAAACAATCAAGTGGCCCCAGCAAGTCTCTAACCAGGCGCTCATTAAAAATACTGGGTGAATGTCAGTCTATTGAAATTTTAAACTGTAATGTCTTTCTACTGAAAGGATAAACTGTAATGAGAGTCAGTCATCTTCTTATCAGTTTGTCCCTTACGGGGCTGCGGGGGTGCCGGAGCCCATCCCGGCTGATTCAAGGCGAGGGGCAGGGTACACCCCGAACAGTACCCTGCTGTAATAAACTGTAATGTCAAAATGCCTCAAATCAAAACGTTGAAAAAGCTGGCAAAAAATTAACTAAAAATGGCTGAAAAGGTTTAGGCAGCTAAAAGGCTTAACACAGTTTAATGTTTAAATATTTTTAATAAAATAAATATTGATAAGAGTATTAAAAAAAGAGAATCTGTATAAATCCGCAGGATATCTGATAAAGACTGTCGTTTTGAGACCAAAATAAGTTGAATCAGTTAATCCTAACAGAAGAAATAATGAGGTTAGAATCAATCTTTAAAAACAAGAAAACATTCACCCAATTAAGTTCAATAAAACAACAATAAAAATGAGACTGTGAGGGTTGTTTTGCTTCATTTGTGAAATAAAAGAAGAACAAACTCTACACGTGAATATTTATAAAGTACAAAGTATAAAGTATTTATATTAATTATAAAGTTATAATTGAATTGAATTCACTGAGGACAGCGGAAGAGGAACCATTTTATTTGTTTGTACCCGGAATGTGTTTACTGTTGCACCACTTCCTGTATAGCAAAGTTAGCAAAACATTCCAATTTTTTATTTTTCATTCTTTTAAACTTTAATTCTTACCTTTTCTGCTGGAATTAAGTGGACTCTTCACCGTAAGAACAAACGTTTTATTATTTAGAAAAACAGGGTGTAAAATCAAATCTAAACCCATTCATAAAGATTTCTGCTTTATTTTTACTTTTTATCTTCATGGTTAGTTTTGATTTTTTAAAAAGAAAGTTGGTAAAAAGTATACTTTTTGTTTGTTTTTTTTTTCCGGTACAAACATTAAAATGTGGATTTAAAGCAGTTTGAATGTGTTTTAAGTATTTTTATTTTTTGTTTTGTAATTTATTTTTAGGTAAGTTCTATCATTTCTTGGAAAAATTGCAGCATTTATTTAGAATAAAAGCCTTTTTTTCAACGAATTTTTAGTCCAATAAGAGAAAAAAAATTTCGCCTAAACAAAAAACGGAGTATTTAAACATAAAGTTGAACAAAATGTAAAACATTAGATAAAAATAACTTGTGTTTGAAAACAGAAACATTCTCAGTGTTTTTATTCTGTAACTTCTTCAAACAAAAGCTTTATTTTTATTCCGGTTTAATTCCTGTTGTCTTGTGTTTATCCGGGGGAACATCCTCAGATAGAAACCCAGGCTTCTCTCACCCTGACCCCATCCTCCAGCTCACCCAGGAGGACCCTGTTCAGCTGTCAGACATAGTCTCCTAAACAGGTCTGGGGTCTGCCTCCTTTTGGGACGGAACACCTCACCAGTGAGGGAGGCATTCTAACCAGATTTCTCAACCACCCCATCTGGCTTCTCTCGACCCCACAGCTCTACTCTGAGCTTCTCACTCTTTAATAGAGAGCCCAGCCACCCAGCAGAGGAAGATTATTTCAGCCGCTTGTATTGTGGTCTCATTATTTCAGTCACCACCCACACTGGTTAGGGTAGATCGGTGGTCAATCGAGAGCCCAAACAGGGATATGGGCCTCCCTTCCTGTGGATTCACCACCTGCAGGAAGGGCCATAGGGGTCAGGTGAAGGAGGAGATGGCATCAGCCAACGGCGGGGAGTCTGGCGGTCAGACCCTCGGCTGCATCGGCTTGTTCTAGGTTCATTTTTATTAATTAAATTATTTGATCAGAGATTAACCCATCAAATAATGGTGGAGATGCTTTGTTCCGATTGTTTTCATCTGTAGTCTGTATTACAACAGGTTGATGTTAACAGATAGACACAGACATACAAAGAAAACTAGTTCTGTTTCACTAAAAACAATTACAATCATTACAAACCGTATTAAAGTTCATTCATACCTACATTAAAAACCCCTGTTTGAACTAATAAAATTCTGTACAGGTGAGAATATTGGTCTCCCATCTTAGAGGAGGGAAGAGGTGGAGGAAAAGTTGGAGAGGTGGAGGTTTGCACTAGAAAGAAGAGGAATGAAGATTAGTCAGAGTAAGACAGCTAAGAGTTGGTCAGAGTTTGGTTCCACACAGTGCACAACGTGGTTCTAGTTTATTGACATCAGCGGCTGCATCGTTACCCGACTGTAGAAGGTTTTGTTTCTATGTAAACACCAGTATGTGTTAACCTTACAGGTGTGAAGACCCCTCATTTATTACATTTAGGAGAGATGGACGAGGAGCCGGAGAGGGCCAAGCGCTGGGAGGGAGGCTACGAGAGGACATGGTGAGAACGCTGCTTAACCTACAAGAAACTTTTACTCATAACATCCAAACCCTGGCTTATCCATGTATCATCCAACCATTTCATTTCCAAACTCTTCATCGGTGTGATAATGTTTTCCAATCCAAACAGAAACTAATTTTATGAGGCAGGACGGACTAATCTCTACACCAGAGTCTGCTAGTTTTCATTTACATTTTGAAAGAAACCAATGTTCTCTAATAAAGCAGCTGATACACTTCCTAAACGTCACAGACTATCCGTCTATCAGTAATAATTATCATGGCTACATTCATCATTATGTATCTATTCATCAGCCAGCCAACTTTCCAGGTTAGTCAATCACATTTGAATTGTTGAACGGTTGCTGGAGGATGAGGCGAGTTTGGCGCGTGGAAACCCAAGGCCCTCAACTACCCAGTAGGTCTTTAGTCTCACCTAACCCAATTTCACTAATTAAACTTGGACACCTCAACCTTCCCCGCCTTTAGGAGGGTCGGAAATCGCTTAAACTTATCCCCACTTCTGCATGTCTCGGTTATTACCACCCATAAGTCGATTCCCCCAAAGATACCGCGATAACCTTCAGAGGAGTGGGTGTGGATAATGATCACCTCTACGAGGCCTGTGTCATGTATGAAGACAGTTAAACTATTCCCAAAAAAAAAATGACTATAATTCTACAAAAAACGAGGAATCAAAAGCCCTTTAAAGGTTTACAAATTGATTCTGAGTTTATTTAGCAAAAACATTGTACAAGAAAAAAGATTATTAAAAAAAAAGTCATTTGGAAAAAACTCCAATACGGGGGTCCTCCTTTTCTTCTCCCCCCTCAGTCGATCTTATTATCAGCTCTGGCGTCTGTTTTTAAAGCCTCCATCTGGAGACCTTTGAACACAAGGGATTTTCCCATCTTTGGTATCTTCCATCATTTCTGTTCAGGATACTCATGGAAAGCGTTCATTCATGACATCTTTTTATGACACTCATCCTGTCGGGTACACCTTCCAGAGCTGACCCCCTTCCCCATTTAATCCTATCTGTTGAGCTGTATTCAGCAGACATTATCCGTGTCACACTCAACACTTGTTAACTGTTCAACACCCACTGATCTCTGCAGGAGACATTGTTTGTGACATGTCTCTGGCACACTTCTCCCCCCACCACCAGCCCGTCTCCCCCCCTTTGACTGGGCTGTAAATCATTTTGACCCAAAATGGTGCAACTTTTCCACCACCTCCTGTTGGGAATTGAGTTAACATCATACCAGCTGGAGTTTATAGAGAAGGGGGTTATGATCCAATTCAATAGTTCAAAGTGAGTTAGTAATTAACATGTCATAATAAAACATCATAGAGCCTTAAAACGATACGTGTTGCCTGTGTATGAGGTAGAAGAACATCAAACACTGATCATAGGAGAGTACACACACTGGTACATGTCCCTGCCAGCAATCAGTCCCAATGTTAACTCCACTTAACTGCTTTTACTGCTGATAAACTGCTTCTACTGCTGGGCTGTATGTCTGATCCTGTTTTCACCCAAAAGAGTGCAGCTCGTACAAAAATCCTTTAGGATGACCCTGATCAGCAGTTATTCCCCTGCTGGAGCAGCTTAACCAGGTGCTGCTCAGTTTTAAACTTCCACATCTGGCACCCCTGGAGGGTGGAGAGTTGTTCTTCTTCGTGGAAGTAAAATTTAATGGAGTTTAATGGGTGAATGTTCTTGCAGGGAGGTGTTGAAGGAAGATGAATCCGGCTCCCTGAAAGCCACCGTGGAGGAGATCCTGTACCAATCAAAGAGGAAAAGGTGAGATGGATGATTATAAAAGTGTAAATTAAAAAGATTCACCATGTTTTTACTCCACAGAGTGGTGGATCGCCATGGACAGGTCAGGCTGGGAATGGTGAGTATTACCTTCATCACAGATTCAGAATTTTCCAAACGGTTTATTCATTCTTTGTTCTTCAGATGCGTCATCTCTACGTGGTGATTGACAGCTCACGCAGCATGGAGGACCAAGACCTGAAACCAAACCGTCTCACTTCCACCCTGAAGGTACACGACAGCACAACCACACCAACCTGATTCACATCCTCATCCTGTTTCTCTTCCATTCCTCAGCTCATGGAAGCTTTTGTAGAAGAATACTTTGACCAGAATCCAATCAGTCAGGTAAACATCACTGATTAAATAAACACTCCTTCTGGTTCTGCTGGTTCTACTGGGACAGAATGTGTGTGTGCAGGTAGAGTGGGAATAAAAGTTACAGAAAACAAGCTGCAGAAGATTTTAGAAACGCTGCATTACGAAGGGAGTGTGTGTAAATGTTACAATTAGAAGTGTTTCTGTATCGTAAATGTTTCCTGAGGATTCTTTTTCTGCAGGTGGGAATAATTATGACAAAGAACAAGCGTGCAGAGAAGCTGACAGAGCTGGCAGGTCAGAGATAACCTGTGCGACAAAAAAAGGTTTTCTTGAATCATAACCTGCGAGCTGAACTGGACCTTTTTACAAATCTTACAGGAAATCCTAAAAAGCACATCGCTGCCCTCGCCAAGGCTGTGGACACTTCGTGTGTGGGGGAACCATCTCTCTATAACTCTCTGAGTCTGGCCATGAACACTCTAAGGTACCCACCCACCCAAAATGATCTGCACCACCATCGAGATCTTTCTAACTTTTTTAGAAGTATGTTTTCGGGTCTTTTGGTGGTGCAGCTGATTAGATCCTTGGCCTCGCTGTGACTAAAGTGGTGATGGTGGTTTCTGTGTTTGTCAGACACATGCCAGGACACACCAGCAGAGAGATCCTGATCATCCTCAGCAGCCTGACCACATGTGACCCCAGCAACATTTACGAGCTCATCCAGGTGACCTTACACCGCTTCTAACGGTCGCCCCGTAGCCAACCAGAGGGTCACGCTCTTTTCCTGTCTTAGAGCCTCAAGTCTCTGAAGGTGCGCGTATCGGTCATCGGGCTTTCCGCCGAGGTGCGGGTGTGTACGGTGCTGACCAGAGAGACGGGGGGTTCATACCACGTCATCCTGGATGAAGGACACTTCAAGGAGCTGTTGATGCTTCATGTCAAACCCCCTCCAGCCAGTTCCTCTTCAGAATGCTCTTTGATCCGCATGGGTCAGTGTGCCGCTGTTATGGTGGTCCTCATAAAGACAGATCCTGACCTGCTGCTCTGTGTCTGCAGGTTTTCCTCAGCACACCGTGTCTTCTCTGGATGAAAAGGATGCAAAACCTTCCTTCAGCATGTCGTAAGATCACCCAGAACCAGTTAGCTGCAGGATAAACCGGTTACTGAGCAGTTAAACCGGTTACTGACCCTTTATTGATGGTGTTACAGGCACTTGGATGGTTCTGGAGGCCCTGGTTTGTCTCTGGGGGGATATTTCTGTCCTCAGTGTCGCTCAAAGTACACAGAGCTTCCTGTGGAGTGTAAAGTCTGTGGTAAGTCCTAAAGATCTTACACAGTCTGACAGTGTGTGTGAAAGTCTTACTGTGAGTCTCGGTGTGTTCCAGGTCTAACGTTGGTATCGGCTCCTCATCTCGCTCGTTCTTTTCATCACTTATTTCCTCTGCCGGAGTTCACAGAGACTCAACGGGACGTCTTACAGGCAGAAAGGTGAAACTACACTCTGGATACTGTAACAGCATCACAGAGAAACAGCGGTGTAATGGGCTACATGGTTCATCTTACAGGGCGTGTCCGGTGTGCCAGGCCTGCCAGGCGGAGCTAAAGGATAAAACGGTGAGTAGAACAGCTGGTTGGGAGGGTGGAGCCACAGTAACGCCCAGAATCCTGGCTGGCTTCTTCTTATTATTTTGGTTATTTCCCTTCAATGGTAACATGCTGCCCTGTGAGGGTCAAATAAATATAACATACACACTGCCAATCAGAAGATAAAGGAGCGGGTGAGAGAGGATGAACACACACCATCTACAACCGGATTCCAAAAAAGTTGGGACACTTTAGAAATTGTGAATAAAAACTGAATGCAATGATGTGGAGGTGCCAACTTCTAATATTTTATTCAGAATACAACATAAATCACAGGTCAATAGTTTAAACTGAGAAATTGTATGATATTAAGGAAAAATATGCTCATTCAAAATTTCATGGTGTCAACAAATCCCAAAAAAGTTGGGACAAGAACCTATTAGAGGCTGGAAAAAGTCATTTGAGCATACAACAAACACCTGGAAGACCAATCAGCACTAATCAGGTCAATTGGCAATATGATGGGTATAAAAAGTGCTTCTCAGATTGGCAGTGTCTCTCAGAAGCCAAGATGGGTAGAGGATCACCAACTCCCACAATGTTGCGTAAAAAGATAGTGGAACAGTATCAGAGAGGTGTTACCCAGCGAAAAATTGCAAAGAGTTTGCAGTTGTCATCATCAACTGTGAATAATATCATCAGAAGATTCAGAGAATCTGGAAAAATCTCTGTGCGTAAAGGTCAAGGCCGGAGAACCATACTGAATGCCCGTGATCTCCGGGCCCTTAAACGACACTGCATCAAAAACAGGAGTGCTACTGTGAAGGAAATCACAGCATGGGCTCAGGAGTACTTCCAGAAACCATTGTCAGTGAACACAATCCACCGTGCCATCCGCCGTTGCCAGCTGAAACTCTATTCTGCAAAGAAGAAGCCATTTCTAACAAAGATCCACAAGCGAAGACGTTTTCACTGGGCCAGGAGTCATTTAAAATGGAGTGTGGCAAAATGGAAGACTGTTCTGTGGTCAGACGAATCACGTTTTGAGGTTCTTTTTGGAAATCTGGGGCGCCATGTCATCAGGACCAAAGAGGACAGTGACAACCCAAGTTGCTATCAACGCTCTGTTCAGAAGCCTGCATCTCTGATGGTATGGGGTTGCATGAATGCGTGTGGCATGGGCAGCTTGCACATCTGGAAAGGCACCATCAATGCAGAAAAATATATTCAGGTTCTAGAGCAACATATGCTCCCATCCAAACGTCGTCTCTTTCATGGAAGACCCTGCATTTTTCAACAAGATAATGCCAGACCACATTCTGCATCAATCACAACATCATGGCTGCGTGGGAGAAGGATTCGGGTACTGACCTGGCCAGCCAACAGTCCAGATCTTTCACCTATAGAAAACATTTGGCGCATCATTAAGAGGAAGGTCAGACAAAGAAGACCCAAGACGATTGAACACTTAGAGGCCTGTATTAGACAAGAATGGGAGAACATTCCTATGTCTACACTTGAGAAGCTGGTCTCCTCAATGCCCAGACGTCTGTTGAGTGTTCTAAGAAGAAGGGGGGGTGTCACACAGTGGTGAAAATGGCCTTGTACCAACTTTTTTGGGATTTGTTGACACCATGAAATTTTGAATGAGTATATTTTTCCTTAATATCATACAATTTCTCAGTTTAAACTATTGACCTGTGATTTATGTTGTATTCTGAATAAAATATTAGAAGTTGGCACCTCCACATCATTGCATTCAGTTTTTATTCACAATTTCTAAAGTGTCCCAACTTTTTCGGAATCCGGTTTGTACATCTACTGGAGTTTTCTTTACAATCATTAATATGAACGAATATTTAAGCAGCTGAAAAATAGTTCATCAGTTCCAGAGTTTCAACAGGACTCTGGTCTTCAGGCAAATTTCAGTCCAGGAATTCCTCTTGTTTATTTCTTCACTTCTAAGAATCCTCCCAAGGGGGGGTCTGAAGTTCTTAGAGAAGTTCTTTTAGTCTCTAGGCATGCTCCTCGCCTCACCTGGCTCACCATCACAGAAAACAGGAAAGGAAAAAAAGGCCCTTTCCATTTGGATCAAACCAGTATAATGGTCCAGCTGTATGTAGCGGTACTCCTTCTGGGATCCATTAAATTTACATAAAGATCACATTAGACGTAGTTAGTATCCAGGTAATCCTCACTGGCTGTTAAACCAAAGTTTTAAGAAAAACTTTCTTTAGTCTGACCTATGGTCTCTGTGGGGTCACCAGCTTCATTCATTGGCCAATCAGCTGGAAACCTTTTAGAACCAGGAGTCCAGACTGGTTAGCAGGTGACTGGTTACCAGGTGACTGGTCTCTGCTGCTTTATCTCTCTCGGTGCAGAGAGTGATGGGTGTGGTGTCCCTCTGCAGGTCTTCGTGTGTCCGTCTTGCTGCAGTGTTTTCTGCATGGAGTGTGACTTGTTCATCCACGATTCCCTGCACTGCTGCCCCTGCTGCATCCACACCACCAGCTGAGGGTTGAGAGGAAGGGGTCAGCATACAGTGTTCATCCACCATTGATCGAATAGATCCTGTGTAAATAAAGTACTTTTCTACAGTTCTGTGTAATCTCTGATCTATTATAGAAAAGTCTTCAAAGTGTTTTCAGGACAGTGTGTTTGATGATCGAGACGCTTCGACTTCCATCAGAAATCATTTTGTATCTGATTGAAGGGACATGAGAACTGGTTCTATATAAAGTAACCTGAGTGTGCCCCGCCCCTAAAGGAGGGCCAAACACCGCCAAACACACCAACAAACCCACCAACAAACCCACCGACAAACACACCAACAAACACACCAACAAACCCACCGACAAACCCACTGACAAACCTACCAACAAACCCACCAACAAACCTGTGAACTGTTTTTTTTACAGTTTTTTTACAAACAGTCACAGCTCGGAGACAAGGAGACACGGCATGTCCAAAAAGCCTACTGGTTCTGTGGATACCCAGATGGGCACCGAACAGAATAAAAATGTCTTAGGAAATGTGAGAAGATTGAGTTTCTGTTCTCTTTGTGTCAGGACTGTGAGAAATTACAGAGACATGGCATCCACATTATGACAGAAACTAGTGCATCCTAAAGACAAGACGCAGACAGAGAAACAGAGCAGTGTAGTTTATTTGTTGCAGGATTTTTCAGCCAGAGACTGACATTGTAATGAAGCTGTAGTTCTCCAGCTGTCCACCAGGGTGCAGTACATACAAAGACAAATACTGCTCTTACTGTGTTTGTCCAGTAGGCGGCGCTGTAAAACTGAAAGTAACCTGCAGGAGTTTTTCTCTAAAAATGGAGGTAAGTTTATTTAATTAAACAAGATTCGTTTTAATTTCTGCATCTTTAATCAATGCTGGAATAAGAGGAATTCTTTATTAAACCTGCGGGTTTTTTCTTTTCTTTCTATTTAAAACTAGAAGTAAATGTTTTTAAACAGTTTTTTTCCAGAGTCTCATTAAAAAACTATCAGCTCATGTTTTTCTTTTAGATTTAAAAGAAAATCAGAGTTTATTTTAACACACTTTACGCTGAACGCGGAAGTAGAATTTACTGTAAAGCTTAATGTTTTTAAACAAAGTAAAGAAGTGTTTGTTTTTACCTGCCTCTACCTGCTGGGGGCGCCATAGTTTCATCCTTCCCTCCTTCTTTGGTGTTCCTCTAGACCCCCTGCCTGGTAGTTCCAGCATCTCTCTCTCTCTCTTCTCAGTCTCTCTGATTTAATCTCCAGATGTTTTTAATCCTGTCCCTCCTCCTTTCGCTACTCATCATCTCAAACTGAAGCTTCTGGAAAAAAACAGTTTAAAAACACACCGCGTTCCCTTAGAAAGACCCCAGACCACAGAAGACCCCCAGACCACAGAAAGACCCACAGACCACAGAAGACCTCCAGAAGACCCCCAGACCACAGAAGACCTCCAGACCACAGAAGACCCCCAGACCACAGAAGACCCCCAGAAGACCCCCAGACCACAGAAAGACCCCCAGAAGACCCCCAGACCACAGAAGACCTCCAGAAGACCCCCAGACCACAGAAGACCCCCAGAAGACCCCAGACCAGCTTTAATCTGAGTCCGTCCACCAGGAGAAGTTCATCAGATTAAATCAATGTGTAGAAAAAATAAAAGTTTCTTTAAACACTTATTATTTATTCAAAGAATCTGGAAAATTTATTTATTATTGTTCATTTAGTTTTTTAAATAATTAGCTTGTGAAAAATGTTTAATATTTAAATTAAAATACAGCAAATAGAAGCAAGGTGTAGATTTTTTTTAATAAATTAATGCCATGTTTGTTTTTTGTTTGTTTGTTTTTATTAAATTTTGTACGTCTGTAGCTTTAAGTTATATTTTAGTAAAATGTGCTGCTTTTTTAATTTAGCAAAACTTTGTTTAAGTTCATATTAAAATGTTTTTATTTTATGTTTGTCTTTTTTTAGATTTTAAGTTTCAGCCCTGCCTCTCAGTCCTGGATTCTCCTCTCTGTGATTAATGTCTCTGACGTGGTTCATGTTTTTTTGTTTCAGTTCATCTCTAACATCACTCTGATCCTAGATGAACGTTGTCATGGAGATCCTGCTCTACTGAGCAGGATTCTGGTCCCTTACAGTCCTGAAAAGACCGGTTCTTGCTACCGGGTAAGTGGAACCTTTGAGGAGCTGGACCGTTTGGTAGGTCGCCTATCCAATCGACATAACCCACCCCCCCAGAACGAGGCAGAACGGACCAGCCCGGGCCGGCACGGTGCGATCAGCGTCCCACGGGTTGTCATGGACTTCATCCTGGAGAAGAAGGCTGAAAAGCTCCTGAAAATTCATGGCAAATCTTTCACCCTTAAAATCCAGGAGGAAGAAAAGAAATCCTCCGTTCTGGTTTCATTCAGATCCACGGGTTCTGCCGATAGGACCCGACTGGACTTCGTGAGACAGAGATTTATCACGTTCTACCAGAGAACCATGTCCGACCTGCAGGCGTCCTCTATTCAGCTGAGCCACGGTCTGGATTCAGACCGTTTGGAGGTTCTGAGTAAAAGGTTTCCAGACCTGCTCTTCAGACCCGGACGAGACCAAAACCAAGTTACTGCCATTGGACCGTTTCATCACATGGTTAGTCTGTTGGCTGGTTTAGAGACTGGACTCTCTGAGCAAGCCGAGGTGTGGCGCCCCTCAGATGAGGAGGTGTGTCCAATCTGCCTGGAGCCAATGAAGAACATGCACACTCTAAGGTGTCGGCACTCCTTCTGCCGGACTTGCTTGGATCGGGCCTTTGAGCTGAAGCCGGTCTGCCCCGTGTGTGGTTCCGTGTATGGACTGGTGACGGGCCAGCAGCCTGCTGGTGGAACCATGAAGGTCCAAACTCGGCCCACCTCCCTGCCCGGCCACAAAGGCCACGGAACCATCATCATCCACTATTACATTCCAGATGGAGTTCAGACGGTAAGAACCACATTCAGACTGTGAGACCCCCTCACCAACTCCCTGTCACTCTGCAGGCGGACCATCCCGAACCCGGGGAGCCGTACGAGGGCACGTCGCGGACCGCCTACCTGCCCGACTCACCGGATGGCCAGGCAGTTCTGGAGCTGCTGAGGCGGGCCTTCCAGCAGAAACTGGTTTTCACCGTGGGCCGGTCCAGCACCAGTGGGCGGAACAACACCGTCACCTGGAACGACATCCATCACAAAACCTCCACCCATGGAGGGCCGGTCCAGTAAGCACCCCGTCTCACAAGACCTCCACACCCAAAAATCCAGAAGGCATGGCCATAACCCCGCCTACAATACTGACCCAGTTCTCTAATTGCAGGTATGGATACCCTGACCCGGAATACCTGGATCGAGTTCGAGGAGAACTAAAGGCCAAAGGAATAGAATAACCAATCAGAGGAAAGAAGAGAAGAAGAACATCTGATGATGACCAATCAGAGGAAAGAAGAGATGAAGAACATCTGATGATGACCAATCAGAGAAAAGAATATTTATTTGTTTTGTTTTTTCATAAAATAATTGATCACGTCGTTTTATTAACATTGGAATAAACATAATTTCCCCTGAAAAATGTAGTTCTTTCCTGGTGTTAGCGACATGAGGCGGGGTACACACTGAACAGGTCACACCACTTAGTGAGTGTGTGAGAGAGAGAGAGAGAGAATGAGACACTCAGAGGGAGTGAGAGAGGAGGGTGAGTAAACTCCGCCCCCTGTGTCGCGTGGGTGGCAGGCAGCTTTCAGGACAGACAGAGTGGAGTGGGGATGAGGGGGGGGGTCACTACGTGGAACGAAGTACAACAATCATCCTGAAAAAAAATGTTTTGTTGCTTTTTCATCTCAGTTGGATTTTTTTCATTTTTCAGCTGGAAAAAGTTTCAAAGATTTTCCACCGATGATGGTGTGTATGAAGTTAAACTAGTGTGTGTGCGCGTGTGTGTATGTGTGCGTCGGTGATGCTGAAACCAGTGTTTGTGTATTAAGCTTGTGTATGTGTGTGTACGCGCGCGCGCGCGCGTCCGTGATGCTGAAACCAGTGTGTTTATGTCTGTGTATGAACTATGAAAATCCTGTGCTGCATTGCAGCGCAGCAGGTTGCCATGACGGCATCAATGGTGTGAGTAACTGGGGGTTAGGAGTCTTCTCCAGGGACACTTAGGCATGAGCTCACCAGGAATCAAACAGGCAACTCTTTGGTCCAGCATCGGTGATTCTACCACCGAGCTTGTGCCTCCTCTTTGGACCAGTAAGACATGATGATACAGAGACAAGCAACCAGTCAGGGTCATACTGGTCCCTCTGCTGGTTCCTCTTGTCCTTACTGGTTGCCCATGTAAACAGGAAGCCATCATTGTCTGGTGGTCTAATCCATGTGGTACAGAGATAATCCGGATAGAGAGAGATGGAGCAAGGAGGGGAGGGGGCGACCAACAGATTAAGAGTCTGTGTCCGGATTGAGTGTGTGTGTGTGTGTGTGTGTGTGTGTGTGTGTGTGTGTGTGTGTGGTGAGGGGAGACATGGGGGTTGGGTGTCCCCTACAACATCCCACAGATCAAACTATTCTATAGAAGTCGTGCGTTCCCCGCCCACCGCCCTGTCTGGTCGAGTAGGGAACCACAAAACCCTCCAGTTTATTTAAAGCTGAGACCGACAGACACCAGTAACACTCACCAGTGTTTCAGAGCGGGTAGAGAAGGAAATATGCAGGTTCTGCGTGACCATCCCGTACCACCTGTCCATCCTGTACCACCTGTCTACCCTGCACCGTCTGACCATCCTGTATGGTCTATTTATTTTGGTCATGTTGTGCTAGTCCTTGCGCCACGTTCTGCCTGTGCCCTCCTGTGAGATGATCACTCTTCATACCGGCTCATCATTGTTCTTTCAAAATGTCTTTCTGAACTTTCTTTAGGTGCCTGTGTGATTTCTCGTCATCTTCTTACGTAAATGTGGCAGCAGAGTCTCTGGTGTGATGAGGTTTAGTGGAAACTTTCAGGCTGCTGGTGACTGATCAGGATGCCCATCACCCAGGACAACGCCCTGAGCATCCTGCCCTTGCTGGAATACCAGATCCAGCACAGTAAGCCTCCACAAAACAACCACGTAAACAGCTGGGACAAAAAGGTACATGCACAACAAACACATTCACATCCTGCCAAAGTAGAACTTCTCTGGCACTGTGTTCCCAACTTTGGCAGATGTCAATATATTCTTTTTAAATTTCTGAATATCTATGCATCAGTCTGTTGTGGTGAAAAAAGAGCTGAGCTGAAAAGCTAAGCTCTCGATTTACCAGTCGATTTAGGTTCCTACCCTCACCATGGTAACCAGGATCTATGTTCCTACCCTCACCATAGTAACCGGGATCTATGTTCCTACCCTCACCATGGTAACCAGGATCTACATTCCTACCCTCACCATGGTAACCAGGATCTACGTTCCTACCCTCACCATGGTAACCAGGATCTATGTCCCTACCCTCACCATGGTAACCAGGATCTATGTCCCTACCCTCACCATGGTAAACAGGATCTATGTTCCTACCCTCACCATGGTAACGCGGATCTACGTTTGTACCTTCACCATGGTAACCAGGATCTATGTTCCTATCCTCACCATGGTAACCAGGATCTACATTCCTACCCTCACCATGGTAATTAGGATCTACGTTCCTGCCCTCACCATGGTAACCAGGATCTACATTCCTACCCTCACCATGGTAACCAGGATCTACATTCCTACCCTCACCATGGTAACCAGGATCTACGTTCCTACCCTCACCATGGTAACCAGGATCTACGTTCCTACCTTTAAAGGTCCTCTGTAGTGATTTTGTTTAGTGGTGTGAAGAGTCCAACCAGAATATAAAGTCTTTGACGCCTGGAGAATTTCTAACCTACGTACAGGTACTTCACGTTTTTCTCACAACCACATCTCTCGTTTTCTACGATTGACTTTTTATTTGTTTCCAGGTCAGTTCTTGATAGAATCAAAGCATGCTCAATCAATCCGTGTGTCCTTTCAGACCACTCATCAGTATCAATGAGGTTCTTGGCACCCTATCTTGCTCGAAGCTATGGGAACTCGGCTAGGAGCTCTGGGAACTCTGCTGGGAGCTCTGGGAACTCTACTGGGAGCTCTGGGAACTCTGCTGGGAGCTATGGGAACTCTGCTGGGGGCTATGGGAACTCTGCTGGGAGCTATGGGAACTCTGCTGGGGGCTATGGGAACTCTGCTGGGAGCTATGGGAACTCGGCTGGGAGCTGACTCTGTGCGTCACAATGCAGTGCAGGATTTTATCAGCTTAAAAATATTGCCAGAGTCCGCTTGTTTCTCTCTCTCGTCAGCCCGAAGCTTTTCCTTGTTGTAGAATAGATCGTAATGTCTTGCTTTCTTGTTTTTACAGGGTGACGAGCAACAGGATGGAGAAGACAGTGTGCATCACGACCATGAGGAGGAGACCCACTGTCTTGCTGCTATCCAGAAACTGGTGGAGTACATAAAGTTCAACTTCCTGGAAGCGGAAACAATTCAGCAGGGAAAGCAGTTCTCCTGCAGGTCTGAGCTGGACTTGTACCGGCAAGGAAACCGGTCTTCCCTCAGCTCTGAGTTGGACTTGTACCGGCAAGGAAACCGGTCTTCCCTCAGCTCTGAGTTGGACTTGGGCTGGGAGGAAAACCAGTTATCCTGTAGCTCTGAACTAGAGGTTCACGCCGTCTTCCTTCGGAAAGACAGTGAGAAGGATGGTGACTTTGGCCTGAGTTTTGGGAACATCCCAATCTTTGGGGACATCAGAAGACGCTGTGTGAGGAAAAGTAAGGACCGGAGCCTTGTCATGGAAGTAGGCTGCATTTGGGTGACAGAGGTTAGGAAGCAGAGTCCAGCCGCACGTTGCAGGAACATAAAGCTACGGGATGAACTGCTGTCGCTGAACGGCCAGCTGATTGTAGGTGTGGACGTAGGAGGTGCCAGGTGAGCTGCAGGTAGACCAGCATCAGTACCTTCAGCCTGAAAAGTTCTAACTCATTGCTTTCCACAGTTACCTGGCGGAGCAGTGTTGGAATGAAGGGATACTCTGTCTGATTCTGCTGCGGCGAGTCAAGCGAAAAGCTCCTGTTCCCCCTGCTGATGGTGAGAAGCAATGGGATGGACAGGGAGAGCGGACACGGAGGCTCGGCGTTGTCTCACGCTCATCATTTAAGCAGAACCTTGGCCAAAGCCCAAAGCGATACTCGTCTGATACCAAGCAGAGCAGTCTACACAGTGGGAACGGATCCTCCAGTCTTCAGGACAGTCCGACCAGATCCTCTAGCCTTCTGGACAGCCCGACCAGGTCCTCCAGCTCGCTTCTGGACAGTCTGACGAGGTCTTCTAGCCCTCTTCTGGACAGCCCAACGAGGTCTTCCAGCTCATTTCAGGACAGTTTGACCAGTTCCTTCAACCTGCTTTTGGACAGTCCAACCAGGTCCTCCAACCTGCTTCCAGACAGTCCAACCAGGTCCTCCAACCTGCTTCAGGACAGTCCAACCAGATCCACTTGCCAGCTTCCTCTGGAAAGCCAGACCAGGCTTACATGTCAGGTGAGGCTGAGCTTCAGGATTTGTTTCTTTAAAAGTCAATGTTTTAGATTTTTTGTTTAAACCAGTAATGTCATAGTGCGTCAGGGTTTTTTAGACTTTTGTGAAAATACGTTTGCCAGCTGATTGTGATCAGATCAAAAAGTCCTGGATAAGGTTCTACATTTTAAGGAGATCAACGTTTCTAGAAATCTGGAAAAGAATAAGTTGGTGTAAAAATGACCTCTGAAGAGCACAAGGAGTTTCTGACTGACTTGTGACAAAAACACCTCTGTCCCACCAGCTGCTCTGTACCACAGGTTGGTATAGACTCTGTACCACTGGTTGGTATAGACTCTGTACCACCGGTTGGTATAGACTCTGTACCACCGGTTGGTATAGACTCTGTACCACTGGTTGGTATAGACTCTGTACCACTGGTTGGTATAGACTCTGTAACACTGGTTGGTATAGACTCTGTACCACCGGTTGGTATAGACTCTGTACCACCGGTTGGTATAGACTCTGTACCACCGGTTGGTATAGACTCTGTACCACCGGTTGGTATAGACTCTGTACCACTGTACCACCGGTTGGTATAGACTCTGTACCACCGGTTGGTATAGACTCTGTACCACTGGTTGGCATAGACTCTGTATCATAGACACTACATGCTACATAAAATGGGCACTAGTGTTACCACAGAAACCAGATGGTTTTGTAATCATCTTTAAATTCAATAGATATGATTTCTGCAGTTACAGTAGATACAAGTGAAATCAGCTTCCTCCACAGGGTGGCTGCTCAGGGAAGAGCTCGGTATGGAGCTGTTGCTTTTCCGTGTCAAGGGGGCGAGATTGGATGGTTCAGGCATCTGGTTAGAATGCCTTCTGAGCGCCTTGCTGGTGAGGTGTTTTTGGCACGGGAAGAGACCTAGAGGCAGACCCCGGACCTGCTGGAGAGACTATGTCTCACAGCTGAACAGGAAACACCTTAGGATTCTCCCGGGTAAGCTGGAGAACCAAGCCGAGGTGAGAAGCCTGGGTTTCCCGTCGGAGGCTGTTGCCCGGCAACCCGGAGAAGCGGCAGACAATAGAACCGAAAAACACACGATATCCTAATGTTGAAAATATCACAGTTGATCATTTTCAGGTCTTTACAATCTTTAAAGTATTTGTAAACTCTTCTGTGCCAAATAATGGGGAATCGTGCCCTCAGGTTTGGGGAGGTTTTGTTTTTGTAAACATCCAGTTTAGTTTCTACTGGTTCTTAATGAAAATGATAACTGTCAAGAACACCCACTGTTTAGAAAAATCAGATGCACGATGAGGGATGATGTGCACGATTTTCAACCTGATTTAATCGTATAAACTACTGTTACTTACCAGTAGTAAATATTCTTGTAGTAGTTACAAGTGATAAAAGTCTGAGAAATTTAAAGTTTAATGTGTGTGAAACATCTGCAGGCCAGAGAGGGCGGCCACATCTGGAAGATGCACCTGGTAAAAGGTGAGGAAGGTCTAGGCATTCACATTATGGGTGGCCGTGGCTCTAAGCGCTCTCCTCACGGCATCATCATTGCTCACATTGAGCAGGGTGGAGCCATCCACAGGTAAACACACCTGGTAACATTCTGCACGTTTAAAAAAAACAGCTGGAACACACCCTGTTTTGCTTTGTGTGTGTGTTACCTGCAGGGATGGCCGTCTCTGTCCGGGAGATGAGTTATTGATGATTAACGGACGTTCTCTGGTTGGTCTGACACATCAGGAAGCTGTCGATGTTCTACGCTCAACTACTGGTCTGGTCCAGCTGGTTGTGGTCACCAGTGGGACCGGACCAGGTTACCAGGTACAAATACACAAACACATGGATGTGGGTCTCCATGACAGATTGACTTTTTCCCAGAACTTTTTATGCCCTCATGCCCCAGAATTTCTCTCAGATCCCAAGTTCTTCCTGGTACATTGTCCTGCCAGTGTGTGAAGCTCAATGGGCAGGTTTTACAGAAATGTTTGGAGGAGTGTAAGTGGGGTCTAGTGGTTTTGTTTTGTCTTCTGAACCGTTTATCCCTAATGGGGTCACGAGGGGTGTCAGAGCCTATCCCAGCTGAATTCAGGCAAGAGGCAGGGTACACCACGAACAGGTCGCCAGTCTGTTGAACCCGAACAGATCTACATAATAAATTCTGTGTTCAGCCAGCTGGTTCTGAGGAACCCGAACAGATCTTCGCCAGCCCGCCACGCTCTACATCTTGCACCTTTTCAGAAGGTTGGTATGTTTGAATAATTCTATCGTAAATAATAATAATAATAAACATTAAGCCAGATAATAAGTAGCCATTGATAACCATTTAAAACCAGATATTACTGCCATCACAGCTAAAAAATGTCATGCTTTTAATCAACCAGAAGTTATTAATGATTATTTTATTCTGAAAATTTCAAAATGTATTTCAGTTTGCAGCAGAAAGTGTGAGGGAGACGATGATGAGCTTGGTTTGGAGAGCTCGATGCAGAGGAAACACTCCCTGCAGCTGGACTCTGTGCAGGAGGTCAGTTTACATGTTGGAGAGGTGGGTGAGAGGGCGTAGGAGGTGGTAGCGTAATTTTTTTTTTTTCTCTGCTGCAGGATTATCGGCTCATTAAGAAGTCCACACGATCCCTGAGCACCGCTCAAGTGGAGTCCCCATGGCGACTGGCCCACCCATCCATTATTTCCAGTATTGTGCTAATGAAAGGCAAAGTGAGAGACCCTCCTAAAAACTACCCTTAGAGCAACAGGGTTTCTACAGTTACCTTGTGTTAATACTAGTGTTTTTCAACCTGTGTTGTTCTCCGGCACGCGAGTGTACCGTGAGAGATGGTCAGGTGTTTGGTGGAAAATGATCGCACCTCATACTGTGATTAGGATCCACCAGGAATTCACAAAGATTGCTTTGGTTGATTTCATATGAAAACAAATGGATTAAAGCATATTTATTTATGTTTATCAGTGAAAAAATTTTTTGTTATTTTATTTAGAGACAGGCAAGAATGTCCTGTAACCATAGCAACTAACTCTTCTTCTCTGCTTTTTGTTGCTGTTCATCACTTCCCAAAACTGCCCCACCTAGTGGATCTTATTTTCTACATGTTTTTCCGTTCCGTCATCTTCCGCTTGTTCCGGGGTCAAGTCGCGGGGGCAACAGCCTCAAGCGGGCAGCCCAGGCCTCTCTGTCCCCGGCTGCATCGTCCAGCTCACCTGGAAGGACCCCAAGTCGTTCCCCGGCCAGCTGTGAGACAAAGTCTCTCCAGCAGGTCCGGGGTCTGCCCCTTGGTCTCCTACCAGTGGGACATGCACAAAAGTTGTTGGTGTGCTTCAAAATATTTTTTTGATGGAAAAATGTACGTTGACATAAAAAAGATTGAAAAACACTGGTTTAGAACAGGGTTTCTATGTTAGATTGTGTTTAGAACAGGGTTTCTATGGTTAGATTGTGTTTAGAACAGGGTTTCTATGTTAGATTGTGTTTAGAACAGGGTTTCTATGGTTAGATTGTGTTTAGAACAGGGTTTCTATGGTTAGATTGTGTTTAGAACAGGGTTTCTATGGTTAGATTGTGTTTAGAACAGGGTTTCTATGGTTAGATTGTGTTTAGAACAGGGTTTTTATGTTAGATTGTGTTTACAACAGGGTTTCTATGTTAGATTGTGTTTAGAACAGGGTTTCTATGGTTACATTGTGTTTAGAACAGGGTTTCTATGGTTAGATTGTGTTTAGAACAGGGTTTCTATGTTAGATTGTGTTTAGAACAGGGTTTCTATGTTAGATTGTGTTTAGAACAGGGTTTCTATGGTTAGATTGTGTTTAGAACAGGGTTTCTATGTTAGATTGTGTTTAGAACAGGGTTTCTATGGTTAGATTGTGTTTAGAACAGGGTTTCTATGGTTAGATTGTGTTTAGAACAGTGTTTCTATAGTTAGATTGTGTTTAGAACAGGGTTTCTATGTTAGATTATGTTTAGAACAGGGTTTCTATGTTAGATTATGTTTAGAACAGGGTTTCTATGTTAGATTGTGTTTAGAACAGGGTTTCTATGTTAGATTGTGTTTAGAACAGGGTTTCTATGGTTAGATTGTGTTTAGAACAGGGTTTCTATGTTAGATTGTGTTTAGAACAGGGTTTCTATGTTAGATTGTGTTTAGAACAGGGTTTCTATGGTTAGATTGTGTTTAGAACAGGGTTTCTATGGTTAGATTGTGTTTAGAACAGGGTTTCTACGGTTAGATTGTGTTTAGAACAGGGTTTCTACGGTTAGATTGTGTTTAGAACAGGGTTTCTACGGTTAGATTGTGTTTAGAACAGGGTTTCTATGGTTAGATTGTGTTTAGAACAGGGTTTCTATGTTAGATTGTGTTTAGAACAGGGTTTCTACGGTTAGATTGTGTTTAGAACAGGGTTTCTATGTTAGATTGTGTTTAGAACAGGGTTTCTATGTTAGATTGTGATTAGAACAGGGTTTCTATGTTAGATTGTGATTAGAACAGGGTTTCTATGTTAGATTGTGTTTAGAACAGGGTTTCTATGTTAGATTGTGTTTAGAACAGGGTTTCTATGTTAGATTGTGTTTAGAACAGGGTTTCTATGTTAGATTGTGTTTAGAACAGGGTTTCTATGGTTAGATTGTGTTTAGAACAGGGTTTCTATGGTTAGATTGTGTTTAGAACAGGGTTTCTATGGTTAGATTGTGTTTAGAACAGAGTTTCTATGGTTAGATTGTGTTTAGAACAGGGTTTCTATGTTAGATTGTGTTTAGAACAGGGTTTCTATGTTAGATTGTGTTTAGAACAGGGTTTCTATGTTAGATTGTGTTTAGAACAGAGTTTCTATGGTTAGATTTTGTGTAGAACAGGGTTTTTATGGTTAGATTGTGTTTAGAACAGGGTTTCTATGTTAGATTGTGTTTAGAACAGGGTTTCTATGGTTAGGTTGTGTTTAGAACAGGGTTTCTATGGTTAGATTGTGTTTAGAACAGGGTTTCTATGGTTAGATTGTGTTTAGAACAGGGTTTCTATGGTTAGATTGTGTTTAGAACAGGGTTTCTATGTTAGATTGTGTTTAGAACAGGGTTTCTATGGTTAGATTGTGTTTAGAACAGGGTTTCTATAGTTAGATTGTGTTTAGAACAGGGTTTCTATGGTTAGATTGTGTTTAGAACAGGGTTTCTATGGTTAGATTGTGTTTAGAACAGGGTTTCTATGTTAGATTGTGTTTAGAACAGGGTTTCTATGTTAGATTGTGTTTAGAACAGGGTTTCTATGTTAGATTGTGTTTAGAACAGGGTTTCTACGGTTAGATTGTGTTTAGAACAGGGTTTCTATGGTTAGATTGTGTTTAGAACAGGGTTTCTATGTTAGATTGTGTTTAGAACAGGGTTTCTATGTTAGATTGTGTTTAGAACAGGGTTTCTATGGTTAGATTGTGTTTAGAACAGGGTTTCTACGGTTAGATTGTGTTTAGAACAGGGTTTCTACGGTTAGATTGTGTTTAGAACAGGGTTTCTATGGTTAGATTGTGTTTAGAACAGGGTTTCTATGGTTAGATTGTGTTTAGAACAGGGTTTCTATGGTTAGATTGTGTTTAGAACAGGGTTTCTACGGTTAGATTGTGTTTAGAACAGGGTTTCTACGGTTAGATTGTGTTTAGAACAGGGTTTCTACGGTTAGATTGTGTTTAGAACAGGGTTTCTATGGTTAGATTGTGTTTAGAACAGGGTTTCTATGGTTAGATTGTGTTTAGAACAGGGTTTCTATGTTAGATTGTGTTTAGAACAGGGTTTCTATGTTAGATTGTGTTTAGAACAGGGTTTCTATGTTAGATTGTGTTTAGAACAGGGTTTCTATGTTAGATTGTGTTTAGAACAGAGTTTCTATGGTTAGATTGTGTTTAGAACAGGGTTTCTATGTTAGATTGTGTTTAGAACAGGGTTTCTATGTTAGATTGTGTTTAGAACAGGGTTTCTATGGTTAGATTGTGTTTAGAACAGGGTTTCTATGGTTAGATTGTGTTTAGAACAGGGTTTCTATGGTTAGATTGTGTTTAGAACAGGGTTTCTATGTTAGATTGTGTTTAGAACAGGGTTTCTATGGTTAGATTGTGTTTAGAACAGGGTTTCTATGGTTACATTGTGTTTAGAACAGGGTTTCTATGGTTAGATTGTGTTTAGAACAGGGTTTCTATGTTAGATTGTGTTTAGAACAGGGTTTCTATGGTTAGATTGTGTTTAGAACAGGGTTTCTATGGTTAGATTGTGTTTAGAACAGGGTTTCTATGGTTAGATTGTGTTTAGAACAGGGTTTTTATGTTAGATTGTGTTTACAACAGGGTTTCTATGTTAGATTGTGTTTAGAACAGGGTTTCTATGGTTAGATTGTGTTTAGAACAGGGTTTTATGTTAGATTGTGTTTACAACAGGGTTTCTATGTTAGATTGTGTTTAGAACAGGGTTTCTATGGTTAGATTGTGTTTAGAACAGGGTTTCTATGGTTACATTGTGTTTAGAACAGGGTTTCTATGGTTAGATTGTGTTTAGAACAGGGTTTCTATGTTAGATTGTGTTTAGAACAGGGTTTCTATGTTAGATTGTGTTTAGAACAGGGTTTCTATGGTTAGATTGTGTTTAGAACAGGGTTTCTATGTTAGATTGTGTTTAGAACAGGGTTTCTATGGTTAGATTGTGTTTAGAACAGGGTTTCTATGGTTAGATTGTGTTTAGAACAGTGTTTCTATAGTTAGATTGTGTTTAGAACAGGGTTTCTATGGTTAGATTGTGTTTAGAACAGGGTTTCTATGGTTAGATTGTGTTTAGAACAGGGTTTCTATGTTAGATTGTGTTTAGAACAGGGTTTCTATGGTTAGATTGTGTTTAGAACAAGGTTTCTATGTTAGATTGTGTTTAGAACAGGGTTTCTATGGTTAGATTGTGTTTAGAACAGGGTTTCTATGTTAGATTATGTTTAGAACAGGGTTTCTATGTTAGATTATGTTTAGAACAGGGTTTCTATGTTAGATTGTGTTTAGAACAGGGTTTCTATGTTAGATTGTGTTTAGAACAGGGTTTCTATGGTTAGATTGTGTTTAGAACAGGGTTTCTACGGTTAGATTGTGTTTAGAACAGGGTTTCTACGGTTAGATTGTGTTTAGAACAGGGTTTCTACGGTTAGATCGTGTTTAGAATAGGGTTTCTATGGTTAGATTGTGTTTAGAACAGGGTTTCTATGTTAGATTGTGTTTAGAACAGGGTTTCTACGGTTAGATTGTGTTTAGAACAGGGTTTCTATGTTAGATTGTGTTTAGAACAGGGTTTCTATGTTAGATTGTGATTAGAACAGGGTTTCTATGTTAGATTGTGATTAGAACAGGGTTTCTATGTTAGATTGTGTTTAGAACAGGGTTTCTATGTTAGATTGTGTTTAGAACAGGGTTTCTATGTTAGATTGTGTTTAGAACAGGGTTTCTATGTTAGATTGTGTTTAGAACAGGGTTTCTATGGTTAGATTGTGTTTAGAACAGGGTTTCTATGTTAGATTGTGTTTAGAACAGGGTTTCTATGTTAGATTGTGTTTAGAACAGGGTTTCTATGGTTAGATTGTGTTTAGAACAGGGTTTCTATGTTAGATTGTGTTTAGAACAGGGTTTCTATGTTAGATTGTGTTTAGAACAGAGTTTCTATGGTTAGATTGTGTTTAGAACAGAGTTTCTATGGTTAGATTGTGTTTAGAACAGGGTTTCTATGTTAGATTGTGTTTAGAACAGGGTTTCTATGTTAGATTGTGTTTAGAACAGGGTTTCTATGTTAGATTGTGTTTAGAACAGAGTTTCTATGGTTAGATTTTGTGTAGAACAGGGTTTTTATGGTTAGATTGTGTTTAGAACAGGGTTTCTATGTTAGATTGTGTTTAGAACAGGGTTTCTATGGTTAGGTTGTGTTTAGAACAGGGTTTCTATGGTTAGATTGTGTTTAGAACAGGGTTTCTATGGTTAGATTGTGTTTAGAACAGGGTTTCTATGGTTAGATTGTGTTTAGAACAGGGTTTCTATGGTTAGATTGTGTTTAGAACAGGGTTTCTATGGTTAGATTGTGTTTAGAACAGGGTTTCTATGTTAGATTGTGTTTAGAACAGGGTTTCTATGTTAGATTGTGATTAGAACAGGGTTTCTATGTTAGATTGTGATTAGAACAGGGTTTCTATGTTAGATTGTGTTTAGAACAGGGTTTCTATGTTAGATTGTGTTTAGAACAGGGTTTCTATGTTAGATTGTGTTTAGAACAGGATTTCTATGTTAGATTGTGTTTAGAACAGGGTTTCTATGGTTAGATTGTGTTTAGAACAGGGTTTCTATGTTAGATTGTGTTTAGAACAGGGTTTCTATGTTAGATTGTGTTTAGAACAGGGTTTCTATGGTTAGATTGTGTTTAGAACAGGGTTTCTATGTTAGATTGTGTTTAGAACAGGGTTTCTATGTTAGATTGTGTTTAGAACAGAGTTTCTATGGTTAGATTGTGTTTAGAACAGAGTTTCTATGGTTAGATTGTGTTTAGAACAGGGTTTCTATGTTAGATTGTGTTTAGAACAGGGTTTCTATGTTAGATTGTGTTTAGAACAGGGTTTCTATGTTAGATTGTGTTTAGAACAGGGTTTCTATGGTTAGATTGTGTTTAGAACAGGGTTTCTATGGTTAGATTGTGTTTAGAACAGGGTTTCTATGGTTAGATTGTGTTTAGAACATGGTTTCTATGTTAGATTGTGTTTAGAACAGGGTTTCTATGTTAGATTGTGTTTAGAACAGGGTTTCTATGGTTAGATTGTGTTTAGAACAGGGTTTCTATGGTTAGATTGTGTTTAGAACATGGTTTCTATGGTTAGATTGTGTTTAGAACAGGGTTTCTATGTTAGATTGTGTTTAGAACAGGGTTTCTATGGTTAGGTTGTGTTTAGAACAGGGTTTCTATGGTTAGATTGTGTTTAGAACAGGGTTTCTATGGTTAGATTGTGTTTAGAACAGGGTTTCTATGGTTAGATTGTGTTTAGAACATGGTTTCTATGTTAGATTGTGTTTAGAACAGGGTTTCTATGGTTAGATTGTGTTTAGAACAGGGTTTCTACGGTTAGATTGTGTTTAGAACAGGGTTTCTATGGTTAGATTGTGTTTAGAACAGGGTTTCTATGTTAGATTGTGTTTAGAACAGGGTTTCTATGTTAGATTGTGTTTAGAACAGGGTTTCTATGGTTAGATTGTGTTTAGAACAGGGTTTCTATGGTTAGATTGTGTTTAGAACAGGGTTTCTATGGTTAGATTGTGTTTAGAACAGGGTTTCTATGGTTAGATTGTGTTTAGAACAGGGTTTCTACGGTTAGATTGTGTTTAGAACAGGGTTTCTACGGTTAGATTGTGTTTAGAACAGGGTTTCTATGGTTAGATTGTGTTTAGAACAGGGTTTCTATGGTTAGATTGTGTTTAGAACAGGGTTTCTATGGTTAGATTGTGTTTAGAACAGGGTTTCTACGGTTAGATTGTGTTTAGAACAGGGTTTCTACGGTTAGATTGTGTTTAGAACAGGGTTTCTACGGTTAGATTGTGTTTAGAACAGGGTTTCTATGGTTAGATTGTGTTTAGAACAGGGTTTCTATGGTTAGATTGTGTTTAGAACAGGGTTTCTATGTTAGATTGTGTTTAGAACAGGGTTTCTATGTTAGATTGTGTTTAGAACAGGGTTTCTATGTTAGATTGTGTTTAGAACAGGGTTTCTATGTTAGATTGTGTTTAGAACAGAGTTTCTATGGTTAGATTGTGTTTAGAACAGGGTTTCTATGGTTAGATTGTGTTTAGAACAGGGTTTCTATGTTAGATTGTGTTTAGAACAGGGTTTCTATGTTAGATTGTGTTTAGAACAGGGTTTCTATGGTTAGATTGTGTTTAGAACAGGGTTTCTATGGTTAGATTGTGTTTAGAACAGGGTTTCTATGTTAGATTGTGTTTAGAACAGAGTTTCTATGGTTAGATTGTGTTTAGAACAGGGTTTCTATGGTTAGGTTGTGTTTAGAACAGGGTTTCTATGTTAGATTGTGTTTAGAACAGGGTTTCTATGTTAGATTGTGTGTAGAACAGGGTTTCTATGGTTAGGTTGTGTTTAGAACAGGGTTTCTATGTTAGATTGTGTGTAGAACAGGGTTTCTATGGTTAGATTGTGTTTAGAACAGGGTTTCTATAGTTAGATTGTGTTTAGAACAGGGTTTCTATGGTTAGATTGTGTGTAGAACAGGGTTTCTATGGTTAGATTGTGTTTAGAACAGGGTTTCTATGGTTAGATTGTGTTTAGAACAGGGTTTCTATGGTTAGATTGTGTTTAGAACATGGTTTCTATGTTAGATTGTGTTTAGAAACAGGGTTTCTATGTTAGATTGTGTTTAGAACAGGGTTTCTATGGTTAGATTGTGTTTAGAACAGGGTTTCTATGTTAGATTGTGTTTAGAACAGGGTTTCTATGGTTAGATTGTGTTTAGAACAGGGTTTCTATGTTAGATTGTGTTTAGAACAGGGTTTCTATGTTAGATTGTGTTTAGAACAGGGTTTCTATGTTAGATTGTGTTTAGAACAGTGTTTCTATGTTAGATTGTGTTTAGAACAGGGTTTCTATGGTTAGATTGTGTTTAGAACAGGGTTTCTATGTTAGATTGTGTTTAGAACAGGGTTTCTATGGTTAGATTGTGTTTAGAACAGGGTTTCTATGGTTAGATTGTGTTTAGAACAGGGTTTCTATGTTAGATTGTGTTTAGAACAGGGTTTCTATGGTTAGATTGTGTTTAGAACAGGGTTTCTATGGTTAGATTGTGTTTAGAATAGGGTTTCTATGGTTAGATTGTGTTTAGAACAGGGTTTCTATGGTTAGATTGTGTTTAGAACAGGGTTTCTATGGTTAGATTGTGTTTAGAACGGGGTTTCTATGGTTAGATTGTGTTTAGAACAGGGTTTCTATGTTAGATTGTGTTTAGAACAGGGTTTCTATGTTAGATTGTGTTTAGAACAGGGTTTCTATGTTAGATTGTGTTTAGAACAGGGTTTCTATGGTTAGATTATGTTTAGAACAGGGTTTCTATGTTAGATTGTGTTTAGAACAGGGTTTCTATGGTTACATTGTGTTTAGAACAGGGTTTCTATGTTAGATTGTGTTTAGAACAGGGTTTCTATGGTTAGATTGTGTTTAGAACAGGGTTTCTATGTTAGATTGTGTTTAGAACAGGGTTTCTATGGTTAGATTGTGTTTAGAACAGGGTTTCTATGGTTAGATTGTGTTTAGAACAGGGTTTCTATGGTTAGATTGGGTTTAGAACAGGGTTTCTATGTTAGATTGTGTTTAGAACAGGGTTTCTATGGTTAGATTGTGTTTAGAACAGGGTTTCTATGGTTAGATTGTGTTTAGAAAAGGGTTTCTATGGTTAGATTGTGTTTAGAACAGGGTTTCTACGGTTAGATTGTGTTTAGAACAGGGTTTCTATGTTTAGATTGTGTTTAGAACAGGGTTTCTATGGTTAGATTGTGTTTAGAACAGGGTTTCTATGGTTAAATTGTGTTTAGAACAGGGTTTCTATGGTTAGATTGTGTTTAGAACAGTGCTTCTATGTTAGATTGTGTTTAGAACAGGGTTTCTATGGTTAGATTGTGTTTAGAACAAGGTTTCCATGGTTAGATTGTGTTTAGAACAGGGTTTCTGTGTTAGATTGTGTTTAGAACAGGGTTTCTATGGTTAGATTGTGTTTAGAACAGGGTTTCTATGGTTAGATTGTGTGTAGAACAGGGTCTCTATGTTAGATTGTGTTTAGATTGTGTTTAGAACAGGGTTTCTATAGTTACATTGTGTTTAGAACAGGGTTTCTATGGTTAGATTGTGTTTAGAACAGGGTTTCTATGGTTAGATTGTGTGTAGAACAGGGTTTCTATGTTAGATTGTGTTTAGAACAGGGTTTCTATGTTAGATTGTGTTTAGAACAGGGTTTCTATGGTTAGATTGTGTGTAGAACAGCGTTTATATGGTTAGATTGTGTTTAGAACAGGGTTTCTATGTTAGATTGTGTTTAGAACAGGGTTTCTATGGTTAGATTGTGTTTAGAACAGGGTTTCTATGGTTAGATTGTGTTTAGAACAGGGTTTCTATGGTTAGATTGTGTTTAGAACAGGGTTTCTATGTTAGATTGTGTTTAGAACAGGGTTTCTATGGTTAGATTGTGTTTAGAACAGGGTTTCTACGGTTAGATTGTGTTTAGAAGAGGGTTTCTACGGTTAGATTGTGTTTAGAACAGGGTTTCTACGGTTAGATTGTGTTTAGAACAGGGTTTCTACGGTTAGATTGTGTTTAGAACAGGGTTTCTATGGTTAGATTGTGTTTAGAACAGGGTTTCTATGTTAGATTGTGTTTAGAACAGGGTTTCTATGTTAGATTGTGTTTAGAACAGGGTTTCTATGGTTAGATTGTGTTTAGAACAGGGTTTCTATGTTAGATTGTGTTTAGAACAGGGTTTCTATGTTAGATTGTGTTTAGAACAGGGTTTCTATGGTTAGATTGTGTTTAGAACAGAGTTTCTATGGTTAGATTGTGTTTAGAACAGGGTTTCTATGGTTAGATTGTGTTTAGAACAGGGTTTCTATGTTAGATTGTGTTTAGAACAGAGTTTCTATGGTTAGATTTTGTGTAGAACAGGGTTTCTATGGTTAGATTGTGTTTAGAACAGGGTTTCTATGGTTAGGTTGTGTTTAGAACAGGGTTTCTATGTTAGATTGTGTTTAGAACAGGGTTTCTATGGTTAGATTGTGTTTAGAACAGGGTTTCTATGTTAGATTGTGTTTAGAACAGGGTTTCTATGTTAGATTGTGTTTAGAACAGGGTTTCTATGTTAGATTGTGTTTAGAACAGGGTTTCTATGGTTAGATTGTGTTTAGAACAGGGTTTCTATGTTAGATTGTGTTTAGAACAGGGTTTCTATGGTTAGATTGTGTTTAGAACAGGGTTTCTATGGTTAGATTGTGTTTAGAACAGGGTTTCTATGTTAGATTGTGTTTAGAACAGGGTTTCTATGGTTAGATTGTGTTTAGAACAGGGTTTCTATGTTAGATTGTGTTTAGAACAGGGTTTCTATGGTTAGATTGTGTTTAGAACAGGGTTTCTATGGTTAGATTGTGTTTAGAACAGGGTTTCTATGGTTAGATTGTGTTTAGAACAGGGTTTCTATGTTAGATTGTGTTTAGAACAGGGTTTCTATGGTTAGATTGTGTTTAGAACATGGTTTCTATGTTAGATTGTGTTTAGAACAGGGTTTCTATGGTTAGATTGTGTTTAGAACAGGGTTTCTATGGTTAGATTGTGTTTAGAACATGGTTTCTATGTTAGATTGTGTTTAGAACAGGGTTTCTATGTTAGATTGTGTTTAGAACAGGGTTTCTATGGTTAGATTGTGTTTAGAACAGGGTTTCTATGGTTAGATTGTGTTTAGAACATGGTTTCTATGTTAGATTGTGTTTAGAACAGGGTTTCTATGGTTAGATTGTGTTTAGAACAGGGTTTCTATGGTTAGATTGTGTTTAGAACAGGGTTTCTATGGTTAGATTGTGTTTAGAACAGGGTTTCTATGTTAGATTGTGTTTAGAACAGGGTTTCTATGTTAGATTGTGTTTAGAACAGGGTTTCTATGGTTAGATTGTGTTTAGAACAGGGTTTCTATGGTTAGATTGTGTTTAGAACAGGGTTTCTATGGTTAGATTGTGTTTAGAACAGGGTTTCTACGGTTAGATTGTGTTTAGAACAGGGTTTCTACGGTTAGATTGTGTTTAGAACAGGGTTTCTACGGTTAGATTGTGTTTAGAACAGGGTTTCTATGGTTAGATTGTGTTTAGAACAGGGTTTCTATGGTTAGATTGTGTTTAGAACAGGGTTTCTATGTTAGATTGTGTTTAGAACAGGGTTTCTATGTTAGATTGTGTTTAGAACAGGGTTTCTATGGTTAGATTGTGTTTAGAACAGGGTTTCTATGTTAGATTGTGTTTAGAACAGGGTTTCTATGTTAGATTGTGTTTAGAACAGGGTTTCTATGTTAGATTGTGTGTAGAACAGGGTTTCTATGGTTAGGTTGTGTTTAGAACAGGGTTTCTATGGTTAGATTGTGTTTAGAACAGGGTTTCTATAGTTAGATTGTGTTTAGAACAGGGTTTCTATGGTTAGATTGTGTTTAGAACAGGGTTTCTATGGTTAGATTGTGTTTAGAACAGGGTTTCTATGTTAGATTGTGTTTAGAACAGGGTTTCTATGTTAGATTGTGTTTAGAACAGGGTTTCTATGTTAGATTGTGTTTAGAACAGGGTTTCTATGTTAGATTGTGTTTAGAACAGGGTTTCTATGGTTAGATTGTGTTTAGAACAGGGTTTCTATGTTAGATTGTGTTTAGAACAGGGTTTCTATGTTAGATTGTGTTTAGAACAGGGTTTCTATGTTAGATTGTGTTTAGAACAGGGTTTCTATGTTAGATTGTGTTTAGAACAGGGTTTCTATGTTAGATTGTGTTTAGAACAGGGTTTCTATGGTTAGATTGTGTTTAGAACAGGGTTTCTATGTTAGATTGTGTTTAGAACAGGGTTTCTATGTTAGATTGTGTTTAGAACAGGGTTTCTATGTATGTTAGATTGTGTTTAGAACAGGGTTTCTATGGTTAGATTGTGTTTAGAACAGGGTTTCTATGGTTAGATTGTGTTTAGAACAGGGTTTCTATGTTAGATTGTGTTTAGAACAGGGTTTCTATGGTTAGATTGTGTTTAGAACAGGGTTTCTATGGTTAGATTGTGTTTAGAATAGGGTTTCTATGGTTAGATTGTGTTTAGAACAGGGTTTCTATGGTTAGATTGTGTTTAGAACAGGGTTTCTACGGTTAGATTGTGTTTAGAACAGGGTTTCTACGGTTCGATTGTGTTTAGAACAGGGTTTCTACGGTTAGATTGTGTTTAGAACAGGGTTTCTATGTTAGATTGTGTTTAGAACAGGGTTTCTATGGTTAGATTGTGTTTAGAACAGGGTTTCTATGGTTAGATTGTGTTTAGAACAGGGTTTCTATGGTTAGATTGTGTTTAGAACAGGGTTTCTATGGTTAGATTGTGTTTAGAACAGGGTTTCTATGTTAGATTGTGTTTAGAACAGGGTTTCTATGGTTAGATTGTGTTTAGAACAGGGTTTCTATGGTTAGATTGTGTTTAGAACAGGGTTTCTATGGTTAGATTGTGTTTAGAACAGGGTTTCTATGGTTAGATTGTGTTTAGAACAGGGTTTCTACGGTTAGATTGTGTTTAGAACAGGGTTTCTATGTTTAGATTGTGTTTAGAACAGGGTTTCTATGTTAGATTGTGTTTAGAACAGGGTTTCTATGGTTAGATTGTGTTTAGAACAGGGTTTCTATGGTTAGATTGTGTTTAGAACAGGGTTTCTATGGTTAGATTGTGTTTAGAACAGGGTTTCTATGTTAGATTGTGTTTAGAACAGGGTTTCTATGTTAGATTGTGTTTAGAACAGGGTTTCTATGGTTAGATTGTGTTA